>VMDO01000419.1:0-30903 GCA_007922755.1 Pedetes capensis | reverse complement strand
TGCTGACTCCTAATCATCTGTGGAACCCTAGGCCAGTCATCAGCTTCCAGGAGACGCTTCCCTGACTCTGCTACTCTGACCTCCACAGAGCCTTCCTTGCAAATCCCCCATCGTTCTGTGCTTCCCACTCACCACACCCTTTTGCAGTTGCCTGTTTTTGTGTCTCTGTTTTATCTGTTGTAATTTGACTTCTCCAAAGGCAGAACTTGTTATGTATTCACCTCTTTATCTTCAGCATATAATACAGGGCCTGGAATATTCTAGGTGGTCCAAACCTGTTGGGGAATGACTGGAAGAGTGGATAGGAAGCTAGATGGCTTGATGAACAGATGGATGGATGGGTACACTGATAGATCAGCTTGTAGGCAAGTGGATGGGAGACTAGTTGCATAGAAAGGTGGCTAGAAGGATGGATGGAGGGAATTGTGGCTAAATTAATAAGTAGAGAAATGAATAAGTGAAGGGTTTGATGAATGGATGGGAGGATAAATAAATGGGTGCATATAGAAATGGGTGGGTGGGTAGATGGATGAATGAAGAAGTGGATGAAGAGATGAATACATGAGTAGATGGAGGAGGGATGGAGAGGTATGTGGATAAATGGGTGTATAGATGGATGGACTGATGGAAAGATAGATGGAATTTATGACTGAGTCAATGAATGGATGAATGGATAAGTATGTGTTTTGATAAATGGATGGGAAGATAGATAGTGAATGGGTGAATGGCTAGATGGATGAGTCAGTAGATTAATAAGTCAGTGGGTGGATGGATGGGTGTGTAGGTGAATGGCAGTATAGGTGGGTGAATAGGTAGATATTTGAGTGATTTAACCCCCTCAAAGGATGAAAGGAGTTTATGAATGGGTGGCTAAATGGATGAAATGACAATGAATAGAAGAATATACGAATTAGCCAGTGAAGAAGAGGGCTATCCTCCTCTGTTTTTCTCCTCACTTGGACAGCCTGGAGGCAGAAACTGAGTCCGTATGTAGGAGCATCCTGAGGGTCTGGAATTGTGAGGAAGCCCCACATGCCAGCCTTGCATTTACAGGAATTTTTCCATAGGAAATGTCTTTTATTTCCTCTCTGAAAGATCTCTTCCGCTGGGATAAGGCAGGTCCTTTTTTCTTTTGTTTTCTTTTGGATTTTGGTCCTATTTTAGAGATGGAAGTTAAGCCATGGAGCAGATCAAAGCCATTGGATGTTGGACCCAGCTTTCAAACTCCCAGTCTGTGTGTGTCTCCTTGGGAGAGCACGGCACGCCCTTTGAAACAGGGGCTTGAGATAGCTTGGCCAGGGTTTAGCAAAGTCTTTCATGGAGCAGAGTAGACAAGGGCCTCTCATGTGGCTAAGATGCAAGTTTCTGGAGCCAGAGAGCTTGGCTGTGATCCTACTCCATCAATAACTAGCTGTGTGGTTCTGGGAAAGGTACAGACACTTCTGAGCCTCAGTTTCTTCATGTGTAAAATAGAAATAGGACTGATTCTTACAGGAAAGAAACAGCAGTGCAATAGGACAATGCATATAAAATGCACAGCGCGATGTCTGCACGTAACAGCCCTCAGCAAATGTTAAGGGATTTTTGACTTATTAATATCATTAGCATCTTGGTCATGATTGTGTTCATCTTGAACAGGGGACCTATATAAGAACTCAAGGGGGACATGCAGGGTCACCTAGTCTTGCCCTTCCCATAAAACGGACTCCCAGGGTGAGAGGGTGAAACAACCCTTCAAGACCATGCAGCAGGCCAATGACAAGCCGGGGTCTTGAGAGCCTGCATGTACCTGTCTGCTGCTCCACACTTCCTCTCCTGATGGTCTGAGCCAAGGTGCCCACCTGGAATGGCTGGTGCTTCGCCTTGGAGTTAAGGTCTCCCTTCCTTCCCTCGAGCTTCTGAGGAGATGTGAGGTAAGGTCTCATGTTGCTCATTTCCAGAATGTGCATCTATTGTCCAGCCTCCCAGGTCCCTTAGGGCTCCATTGCATGGTCTTCCTGAGCTGAATGAGGTAGCACAGAGGGCAGGGGCACAGAGGGTCTATGGGACCTGGCAGCCTCGGGTTCTCCAGTGTGGAATGGCAGCGGTGATGTCCCCTAGACTCGCCTTGAGGGTTAAATTCCCTCATGTAATGGCTGGTGCATGGAAGTGACTCAGCAAATGTTAGCTTCCTTTGCATTTTTAAGAGGCTGGGGGCAAAAGGCCGTGGGTGTCAGGCAAAGGACAGTGACCTCCTGGATTGAGATGGGATGAAAGTGTCGGGGCACAGTGCTGCCCACTCAGAGGAGGAAGCGTGATGAGATAGATTCTGGAAAGGTCAGCAACCAAGAGCCCAGCCCAGAGCTGTAACCATGGAGCCCAAGCCAGATCCCGGTTGCTACAGCTGCCGGTGACGGTTCGCCAGCACAGCCAGGCTTGGGACTGAACGATGGGGTTCATCTGCTGGAATCAGCCACACAGGGCTCAGATCCTTACACCTGGCTCAAGGCTCCCAGGAGCCAGGCAAACAGGAGGTTCCTAGGTTAGAATCAGAGTGCAAGGCTGGGGTCACACCTCAGAGCAAGGGTCAAGTAAGGGAGGTGATTTGATTGTCGGTTGTCACGCAGGGTGGCACTTTTGCCTCTGTTTATAGATAGCAGACTGGAGACCTGTGACCTGGTGAGCCCCTGTGACTCAGTGAGGGGAGGGGAGGCTCAGGCCCTTGGGACCCCTGGGGCTTGGCACAGAGGCCCTGTTTAGCTTCTGCCGAAAGGCGAAGAGGGGCAGGAGGGGGCTGGGACTGGGCTAGGGACAGGCGATTAAGGCTGCCTGAGCTGCCAGCCTCGCTGATGTACATCCTGGCCCTGCCGCAGAGAGGCCCCTTCCTTCATTAGCTGCTGAGCCGCCTCTGTCTCCAGCACTCTGAGTGGCCTGGAGAGGCGGGATGCCCAGGCAGCCTCAGGTGGCATGGGAACTGATTAATAAAAACACATGGACCAGGGCTGCGCCTGCTTCCACTCTGTAGCTATTGCAGATGGCCACGGTGCCTCCCTTGCCTTCTCTGAGTGTGGCATCCCTGCCCAGGACTCATGGCACCTGCCAAAGTCGATTGCATTTGGCAGCCCTGTGGCCAGAGCCTGAGGCCCTCAGGAGGGGCCTGAGAAGGGCAGGAGACCCTGGAAGGTTCTGGCTTTAATTCTATGGCCAAAAATGTCTGACTGGTAGAATCTATCGGAGAATCTGAAGATAATTTTCATTTATAGCCCATATATATATATATATATTTTTAAATTAATTAATTAATTAATTATTTTTTTGCGGTACTGAAGGTTGAAACCAGGGCCTTGTGCTTGCATGCTCTGCAAGTGCTGGACCACTGAGCTACACCCACAGCCCATTGTTTTACTTTTTGAGACAGGGTCTCGCTAAGTTACAGAGACTGCCTCTGGTCTCGAACTTAAAATCCTCCTGCCTCTGCCTCCCGAGATGCTGGGATTACAGGTGTGCCCCACCATGCCTGGCTTCACAGCCTATATTCTTGAGGGATATTCAGGTCTATCTGTCTCATACACCTGTGCATGTATTATTATTTTTAAGCAATTGAGTTTGAATGATAGTCAAAGAGGACTCTGTTTGGTGTGCTGGTGCCCAGACCCACTGGACCCTGTAGGACAGGCAGAGGTGAGTAGGGCTTTCATGATCTCAAGCCCAAAACACAGGGACCATGTTTGATTTTGCACATGCCAGGCACGGGTCACTTGAAGGGAATGAAAAGAAGCTTACCGTAATCCAACGGAGCATGGGCTGCTCCAGGATAGGAGAGGGTGCTGTGGTGTCTGGGGACACCCCGGATGCAGTCCAAACCTGCAGTTCTCATCTGTCTGGGGTAGGGACATTTTGTGGATGGTACCTGAAGATGGGCTGTGTCCTTTCAGCCTCTCAAAGAGGGGGCCAAGGGGCTGATTCCTTCTGCAAAGGTAGCTGTCCATGCTACTGAGGGTCCTGGATGTGTGGGCAAAGCTGGTGCAGGAAGAACTAGACCCTGGGGGCTCTGGCTGAGGTGGCAAGAATCCTAGAGTGGGAGGAGAGCTTGGAAATGCCTGGCTCTTGCTCTTGGTTTTATAAACTTGGAGCAAGGGTGTCTAGTATGGAAAAAGATATGGTGGCAGTCTAGCAGTGCCTGATGCAGAGGAGAGACTTAACCTGAGGTTGAGGCCTTTGGTGGGGCTGGGAACCCCTGCAAGTGGTTGTGGGGTGGGTCCACACCCCGGCAGGGTGCCCACCACCTGAACTGGCCAAAAGCACTCATCTAACAGGGACGCGTGGGTCTGAGCTACGTCTGAGCCACGTCCTGGGCCTGAGGGAGGGAGGGGCTGAGGGCCGGCTCCCCTGCTCAGCCACCTGCTCAGCTGCGCCTGCTGCCAGCCTGGGAGGAAAGGAGGCTCCGAGGGCAGCTCTGAGCTGGGGTGAGCCCGTCAGCACAGCTCTCTGGTCTCTGCCCAGCCCAGCCCTGAAGCCGTAGACCCCACATGAGGAGCTGCCCTTTTGTTAAGCAAACCCAGCAGCCCTCCATTTTGCAGAAATAGCTCAGGAGCAGAGAGAGGGAGGGAGCGTGTCCACAAACCCATTTGCCGTTTAGGTGTCAGAAATAAATTTTACCACTGGAGTCTGTAGCATCTGATTAGTGAATTATTCAGTTGGGCTATTGCGCTCCCTCTGACCTCATTAGTAACCCTGAGGTGAGAGGGATGCATTAGAGTAACCACCAGGCTGTCACGGAGGAGCAGAGCGGGGGCATTAAAGTGGATTAAAGTGCTTTACCAAGAACTACAGCACAACTCATAAAAACAGCGCATTGTTAAACCAGGGCTCAGCAAATAAACAGGCGGACGCCGCTGGGGCAGGGGAGGGGCGGTCAGAGTCTTGTCGCAGTGCCAGCTTCTCCTGCCTGGCTGAGGGCATCGAACCCTGTCTGGAGTCTGGGTGGAAGCAGCTCCCTCTATCTGACTCCATTGAATTTTGTCATTAGCCACTCCCCAAAGCACCTGACACCTTCCCTTGCTGTCCTTGTTCCCTTGAAAATATTGCGTGGAACAGCCACTGTATTTTGGCTTCCGACTAAGAGTGGTCCATTTTTGGAAGACTTTCTGCTCCCTGCAGTTGATACACAAAGAGGCAGCCAGGGGCAGGAGAGGCGGTCCTGACGCCCTGGACCTCCAGACTTGCAGCTTTCCTACCTGCCCCACATTCCGCCAGCCAGAGGATCCGGCTGGACCGTGGGTCCAACCGGACTAGGGGGGAGAGGGTGGGTCTGACTTTTTGCTCCTTTGGAGGAATTCCTATCCCAGACCCCATTCTCAGATCAAACCAAGCCGACTTGGTTGGATCAGAAGAACTTTGGGTCTGGCATTTTATCAGATGAGTGAGGGATGGAAGGAGAAGTAGGGGGCAGGGTAGATAGCTTTGTTCTTGCTTAATTAAATCAAGGGCTCCCCAAACCCCCTGTCCTTTGTTGTGGGGGACTGGAGCATGTCACATGATCCTTAATGCAGAGGAACCGTGTCTTTCTCCCAGGAACAGTGGATGGATTAGATAATCAAGATCAGATTCTGAAGGTTGTTATCTAAACACTTGTTACTAAGACAGCAGAGGCCAGCAACTCATCCCCATTCATCACGGAGCTGCCCAGGGCCAGTCCACGGCTTGCTGAGATGAAGATGTTAGGGTGTCCTCCTTGCGAAGGACCAGCGCAAAGGAGAAAGGGGGAGAGGCTGGAGGGCTGCCATGTCCCAGGTCTGGAGATATCTGCAGAGACTGAGGTGGGGCTGCTGAGGGCACCTCCTCTTTGCTTTGTTTGGGGATGGGTCTCCAGGCTGGAGTTCAAGGCTGTCCCTGGAGACCCAGGCCCCCGCTAGTGACTGGTGCGTTTGCAATTGTTTGCTCAGCAGCAGTCACAAATGGATGCTAAAAGGCTTTGTGGTTCATTGATGGTCATGCTCCTCTGTAGCCCATTCTTCATCCACTTCTTAGGTGAGCCACAAACTCACTGTTGGCAGCCCCCACTGCGGCCCTTGCTCGGTGCTGGGTCCTAAACTCTGCCTGCTCTCAGCCCTCTCTCTCTGGTGCTCTTGAGAAGTGGAGACCCTCAGCAGGGCCAGGAGCCTCGCTGGCTTTCCCTCCTGCTGCCTGCCTTCTGCATGAGCTCAAGGGCCCTGGGTAGGACAGGTCTGCATGGGAGCGTGTGTGTGATTCAAAGAAATGGTTCATTCAAGCCACATACCAGGAGCTTAATCGCACAGGAGAAGGCATCAGAGAGAGGAGTCATTGGGAGCTCTGCTACCACTTGGACTTGTGGCTCCCAAATTTGGGGTCCAGTGGCTGATCCCACTGTACAGATCAGATGTGGAATGACAGTGGGTGAAGTACAGAGCCTCCCTTTTACACCCAAAGCACATATCTTCAGCCATTTGGAATATCAATAGGGGAAGCTGGAAGTGCGTCTTTGGCTTGAGATATTCATCTGAGCATGGGGTACAAGATGGGCGAAACTCAGTGAAAAAGCCAGCCCCAGAGGACCCTGTGTGATTCCATTTATATGAAATGTCCAGACAAGTCCAGAGAGACAGAAAAGGGTTGTCAGATGTAGGGTGGGAGGGGACTGAGGGATGATGGCTAAGAAGTGTGGAGTTTCTTTTCAGGGTGATGAGAACATTCTAAACTGGCTAGTGATGGTGGCCCAACTCTGTGTTTAGAATAAAATCCATGGCGCTATACTCTCTAAATGGGCCACTTGTATGGTGTGTGAATTATAGCTCAATAAAGCTGTCAAAAGTAATCTACACAGCTTTTTTCCCCTCCAAGTTGGTATTTTTCCTTTTACTTTCTCCCACTGAAATAGGTCACCAAATGTGTCCCGTGTCCTAAGAGAGATACAATGGGAAATGTGAAAAGTCTCTCCAACTCATAGGCCTTTGTGCTCCAAAAGCCTAAATCACTCAGCAAAGTCTTATGAGTTATGGAGGAGAAAGAAAAAAAGAAGAAGAAAGGAAGGAAGGAAAATAAAAGAAAAGAAGAAAAGAAAAGAAGGAAGGAAAAAAGAAAAGAGAAAAGACAGAAAAGATGCTTGGGTATAGACATAGTCATGGAGAAATAAGAATTGGAAGAGTGGACTCTTGTTGCTGTTCTGAAAAGAGCTTCTTGGCAGGAGAGAAGAGGAGAGAGACATCCAAGTTCCAGAGCAGTGTGGGCTCATGCCCGGATTGCCTCTCCAGAGAAGAGGCCAGTCCCCCAACAGTGGTCTTTTTGGTGCAGAGAGGATGTTCCCCCTATTACTCATGCATTTCAAACCACTCCACATTCTCTAAAGCAATCATGTTACTATGCTCATTGACTGTGTGGATCAGGAATGAAGAAAGAGTACATCAAGAATGGCTGCTCTCTGCTCCATGATGTCTGAAAAGAGTCAAAGCCTGGCAGGGGGCCTTGCTGAACAGTGGACAGATGGAATCATCCAGAAGCTTGTTGTCACAGTGGGCTGTCAGCTGAGATCTCAGCTGGGACTGTCAGCTGGAATTACCTGCATTGTCTTCTTTATGTGGCTGCTTGGGCTTCCTCCTAGCATGGCGGCTTAAGTTCCAAGAACAAATCCCCCAAGAGAACCAGGCAGGGATGTGTCTCTTTTTAGAGCCACATAGTGTCACTTCGGCCATAGTCATAGGACTTCACCTCTTGATGAGAGGAGTTCCAAAGTCTTGTTGTAAGAACATGTGGACTAGGTGATACCATTGTAGCCTTCTTTGCTGTATGGAATATAGGTAGATTTGTCTTAAGCATTGTAGAGAAGTGGTGAGCCATCAGAGCCAAATGGGCAGGACCAGAGTAACAATGAATGCACCAGTGATAATTTGCATCACCAGGTGGTTGACAGCCTCCCTCTCACTGCCTGTCTTCCCATCATGCCTTGGGTCAGCTTAGGACCTAGGATCTGGATCTATGGTTTCCTAATAGGCTGTCAAGAAGATTGGGGGCAGGACAGCCTCAAGAAGTCCTAAGCTTCCATTTTAGCCCACCAGGCAGAAGGGAGCTCCAGGCTGGAAATTATGTAGCGTTTTAGAGTTAGTATTTGCAAATGTCTTGCACGCTTGGAGTTCTATAGCCTGAGATTTGTACTTGTTCGGCATGTATTCATCTCTGCAAAGAGGTAACCAAGGGGATAAGAGAGGAACACTCAAACGTGGGGGTGGGAGTAAGGGCTGCCAGCCTTTCAGCCTCCTCGCGTGTGTTTCACTGCCTGACATGGTCACATTCCATAATGCTCAGGATGCGCACCTCAGCGCCAAGCCTGTTGCATGGTGCAGCCCGAAGCACAGGAGCTATCATCACTGGTCTTGAGGCCATGTGGCCAGAGCCTGGGTCCTATGCTGGGAAGTGGCTCTACTTGAGCCCAAGAGAGTCAGCCTTTTTCCCTCAGATCCTTAGAAGGCTGCCTGGAGTTACTAACCTCTCTTCCCTATTTCATGAAAACAGCATGTGTTCAAGTCAGCGGTTCTCTAGGAGAGGCAATTTTGCTTACCTGGGCACATCTATGTCAGGCACTGTCACAACAGTGGGGAGGAGGTGCTGCTGGCATTTAGAGGGGTAGGGGCCCAGGGTGCTGCAATGCACAGGACAGATAATGGCAAAGAATCATCTGGCCCCAAATGCCAATGGTGCCAAAGGTTAAGAAACACTGGACCAGCTGTGCCCACCAAGAACCAGATCCTTAGTAGCGAGTTTGGAAACACCTGGCCTCCCTCATGCTCTCCATCAGAGGGGTATGCCTGTCTTCTCCTGAAGGTGGGGAGGTTTTTTCCCATTATATTCTGGAAGGAAGTCCAGCCAGGCAAAGTTCCCTAGAAGCACTGAATTTGAGTAGGTGGGTGATTTCTTTTTGCCTTTTGCAATCCTGCATATGCTAAAAATATTTTTTTTTAATTTTTAAGGCAACATAAAATCTATGTGTTTTATAGACCAAAAAAAAAAAAGTCATTAAAAATAAGAGTGAGCTTTATAAATGGAAAAGATGGGGCTTTTTTTGACAGGCAAAATGTTGGTGAGACCAAGTTATATACTGCGGGCTCAGGGAGAATGATTTTGGAAAAAGTGATAAGAAATTGGAATGAGATGTTGACTCTGGTAGCAGGGATGGCCAAGAAGGAAGAGTCAGAAGAGGTTAAAGATGGTGGGTTTGGGTGGACAGAGGTAGCAGGCAGGGTTTAGCGGGAGGCAGAGGGACAGGGCTGTTTTTGGATTGTTTCCAAAAGGGGAGTGGGGGACAGATAGGCTGGTCCATAGAACTCCAAGGGGTGACAGGTGGGTGAGGGGTGGTTTTGTGAAGCTCAGTTTAGACTTGGGAATGGACTTGGCTTCTCTGGGGATCATGGATCTGTGAAGGAGAGAGAAGGGCAGAGAAAGATGGAGAAGGTGAAGGAAGGAGAGGGCGAGAAGGCAGGTAGGAGAGAGCCACTGGAAATGGAAAGAGGAATGCAGGAAGTGGCTGAGTGGCCACTGTGGGGAAGCGGCTCCTGCAGATGATCCCCGTTCCAGCTCCTTTTACTCCAGGTCTCTGCACATCTAGCCAAGTGGCTTTGCTCCACGGACTTGCTGGCGTGGGTGCTGGGCCATCAGGGGCCTTAAAGGAAGGGGGATGAAAGGAAATGAAGAGACAGAGCAAAGGCATGGGGTCAGGAGCAGGACATCTGGAGGAGAGCTTTGAGCCCTTGGAAATCTGAGCACAGTCAGGCTGCAGGCTGGGAGCCCACGCTGCCAAGCCGATCCCTTTGTGTTCAAGGACAGAGTCATTTTCTTGCGTGGCAGAGGCACGCAGTGGGGAAGTGCAGGGGACACTGCGCTTATCTCCTTTGGAAAGTTGGGGGAAGGAGCCCCTGTCTGTCCCTGGGAGGGGATGGCAGGGGGAGGGCTGGGGACAGGAAAGGCAGCCTTCGCTCCTGCCTGGCACTTGCTATTTCGGACCCACCAAAAGTCTGTTCTTCCTGGATCTCCGCTCGCTCCAACACAAGTGACAAGCCTCCTCGCAGCCCTCTCTTTACTTAACCCCTTTTGCTGGGCCATCTGTTCACTACTGCCTTGTGGGCTTCTCCTCCGAGGAGACATCACGTTGTTCAGGCTCCTTTCCTGGCACAGACGCTGCTCTCCTTCCCGCCTGCCCTGGCCCCACAAAACGAAACCCAACCACTTGCCCACATCTTGAGTGACACGGATCCTTGCGGGCCTGTGGGCGAGCAGAGCACGGTCGAGCAAAAAATACTGGAGGTCTGTTTCTCTATTCACGCTCTCTGTGGATTCCAGCGACGCCTCCACTCCATCGACTCCCCCAGGCTGTCTTTTAAAAATACCCCCTTCTGGGCCCTGGGTGGCTTCATGCTTCCCCCTTGGTCAGTGAGGAGCTGGGGCTGCCACTTGGCACTTCAGAACACATTCTGGCCCCTCTGAAGCCCCATGCGTTCTTCAGGCTCCTAGAAAGCCGAGCCCCCTGAGGCCTTGGCTGCACGTTCCCTTTTACTCCCAGCCCTGCCCCCGCTCCTTATGCACATCACTGCTGGACAGAACTTTCCTGATGAGGCATCTGTCCTACATCTGCAAATCCAACATGGTAGCCCACAACCGCATGTGGCTACTGAGTCCTTGATTGGTTGGTGCCACTGAGCAACTGAATTTTAAATTTAAATGGAGTTTAATTTCAGTGGACTTAAACTTGGCTCCAGAGCAATGGTGTTGCCCGGGAATTGCTTAGAAATGCAGGGTTTGGGGCCTCACTCCGGACCTATTGGATCAGAATCTTGGGGGAGCAGAGCCCAGTAATCCATGCCTAAGGACCCGCCCTAGTGATTTTCCTGCACAGTGGTGTTGGAGAAGCATTGATCTGGGGCCAGCTGTTGGGAAGGCCCAGCTCCTCTCTGGGTGCCGGCCACCCCATCACCTGGACCTTTGGGGAGCCAGGGTTTGCAAGATAGCCCGAGCCCGCTTCAGGTCTGGGCGCCACATTTGCTGCC
Source organism: Pedetes capensis (assembly GCA_007922755.1). NCBI lineage: Eukaryota > Metazoa > Chordata > Mammalia > Rodentia > Pedetidae > Pedetes > Pedetes capensis. Next base: position 19,873 of record VMDO01000419.1, on the reverse strand, counting down.
CGCCTCTCAGGCCGGGAAGGCAGAGCCTGCTCAGTGTTTGGCTGGTGCTTCCCACACCCCCAGCGCAGGCATCAGGCTGTGGGAAGCTCTGAATAATGAATGCCGCAGAGAGGGTGCTGGCTTTTTCCCTTCACTTGCAGAGTGCCTTCCCCAGTGGGTGAGGCGCACAGTCATCACCCACCCCAAGAGCAATCTTCTCTGGGTGAGAACAGGCCCCCACCCCCGCCTTTCCTCCCTTGCCTACGGGAGGCTGGGAGCTGGCTGGGGGAGGCTGCCGAGCCGTGCCTTAGAATTCCAAGCAAGGAGGTGGAAGGTGCTCGGTGACATAGTGGCTGAGGTCTTCTTTTTGTTTCTTTTTTTCTATCCAATATTGATTCAGCTTATCTCCCAGGTACTGTGTTAAGTGCCACATGTGCTTAGTCTTTACTGCTTTCAGGAGGTAGTATTGTTAGCCCTACTTTTTAGAGAAGGGCTGGGGTTTAGTTCCGTTGGTAGAATGTTGCTGTGCATTATCTGCACCACAAAAATAGGAGAAGGACCTGGCAGCCCACTCCTGAAACAATCAGCCATTGAAAACCATATGAATAGTGGAGAAAAGCACTGAAATAGTGCTGGGCATAGCACAGGGGCAGGGAGTGTTTCATTCTGTTATATGCAGGGTCGCTATGGGTTGGACTTGACTTGATGGCACCCAACAATAACAACATTTTTTTAGAGAAGCCCAAGGCTCAGAGAGGGGCTGAGGTTTAGTTCTGTTGGTAGAGTGCTGCTCCACACTTTCTGAGGATTGAGGTTCAATCTTCAGCGCCACAAAAATGAGAAAAGGACATGGCAGTCCACTCTCAGAAAAATCCCAAAACTATTAGCCACTGAAAACCCTATGAGGGTTGTTATGAGTTGGACCCAACTCAATGGCACCTAACAGCAACAAGGCTCAGAGAAGTTAAATTGACTTCCGTAAAGTCAACAGCTGATCTGTCTGTTACCAAAACCTGCTCCCTATGTTCCTCCATGGGCAGCAGGTCAGATGTAGGTCCTTTGGAGGCCATGGAAGAGGAAGGAGTGTGGCCCCACAGGGGTGTTACCTTCTGTTAGTACCCCAGAAATGGTCTTCCAAGCAGAAATCCCTGAGCCAGTGACTAAAAACTAAAGGATGCTTAATTGAAATTTACTCTGACTTAGGGAATTGACTTGCTATGTTGTTGCTAGGTGCCGTCGATTCAGGTCCAACTCACAATGACTCTATGTACAACAGAATGAAACACTTCCCAACACTGTGCCATGCCCAGCACTGTGTCAGTGCTTCTTTGCTCTTCATAGGGTTTTTGATGGCTGATTGTTTTGGGATTAGGCTGCCAGGGTCTTCTCCCACAGGGAACTGACTTAAAGATTTTAAAAATATTGTCTCGTGTTGAAAACCTCACCCCGTGCCTTCTCCCTTTATCTCTTTCCAATCTACTTTCATTGCCATCTTCCAACTAGCAGGAGCCAGAGCCGAGCTGGTAACAAGGAGACAAAAAGGAGGGTGCTTCCTGGGGCCAGCTTCAGAACCTTGGGCTGCCATGGTGGGCGCAGACTCAGTGGGACCTGATGGCTATGAGGGACTGCCCAGAAGACCAGGGTACAAGGGATGGGGCATCGTCTAGAATGAGGGCAGGGTCAGTACAGGGCCTGTAGTAGCTGAATATGACCTCTTCCTGGAATCCTAGCCTTCTTCAGCAGGACTCCTCATGAGTCCCCAGTGCCTCCACAGGCCGGTTCTGGCCTCGCTCACTTTGCCTGCCTCCCTTCTGCCCTCCCCAGCATGAACCCTGCTCTGTCCTGTCTTCTCTCCCTCATGCTGTTGAGCACAGGCTCTGTCTCAGTCTGATTGCTCCAGCTACCTCTGCAGCCACCTTCAAAGTCTGTCTTCTATCCTCTGGTGGAGAGATGAGGGTCCAGGGGCTGAGCGGGGTATGACAGCCAGGCCAGACTAGGACTTCCCTGACAGCTCGGCCCCTGCTTTTCCCCTTATGGCCGGTAGGTGGTGCTAGATGCCAGCCGAGGCCCAGCTGGGGCCTTGGAGGCGCAAACTGCAGCCTTTGCTTACAGGAAAGGCTCTGCCTGCTGCAAAGAAGCTCTGACAGTGCTGATACAGGACACCGAAGGGGCTGGGAACGCTCAGTTATTTCTCAGCACTAAGCTCTCTGGCCCTTAAAGACTGGTCCCCTTTGAGGAATTGAGAGGTGGGTTGAAAAGAAAACCTGCCTCATCTTTTCCTCCCAAGAAGGTTATAACAACTAGGTTATTTGCGTATGTCTTGGCAGTGTTCTGCTCTGTGCATGCTGAGGCCCTGGGTTCGATCCCCAGCACTGCAAAAATGGGAGGAGGACCTGGCAGCCAACTCCTGAAACAACCCCAATACAATCAACCGTTGAAAATCCTGTGAATAGCAGAGAAGTACTGACATAGTGCTGGGCATGGAGCAGTGTCAGGAGTGTTTCATTCTGTTATGCATGGGGTCACTATGAGTCAGATCCGACTTGATGACACCTAACAACAGCAACAATTTCCAAGACATTACCTCCTCCAAGTGGGGGTAGAATCTCCTTCCCCTGGGCCCTAAGGACAAGCTTTACTTCACCCTCCTGGGGGCAGGTTATGTATGACAGAGATGCATGGTCTCTAGGGCCCTCCCCCCCGTAGACTGAGTCAGCTTCTGCAGGTCATTTTATAATCACTTCTGTATCCTCCCATGCTGCCCAAAGTCTGGCAAATAGCATAGCATGTGTCCCATAAATGAGGGAGTGATGGAGTGAAGGAGTCAGTGGATAGAAAAAGTCAGTATTTCTTATGGGCTGCAAAGAGAATATCCAGCCTTTCCCCGTGGACAGCTTTGGAAATGTGGTAGTCTCTCTGCCTACTGATTTTAGGAATGGCTTCATGGGAAGGATGGCCCTTGAAGCCAACACCTGTCTCTGACCGTTACAAGTGCATGTTGAATGCCCTTCTTTTCCTTCTTTTGGTGAACATTCATTGGGTGCCCGTAGTGTAATTGTTGTTGTTCTTTGGTGCTGTGGAGTCAGTGTCCCACTCATAGCGACCCTACGTACAACAGATGAAACACTATTGTCAGTGCTTCTCTGCTATTCATAGGGTTTTCAGTGGCTGATTGTTTTTTTGGGAGTGGGTTGCTGGGTCCGTCTCCCAAGCCTACAGTACCTGGTGTTCCCAGGTGGTCTCCAATCCAAGTACTAACCAGGTCTGACCCTGCTTAGCTTCCAAGATCTGATGGGATTGAATGCCACAGTAGTACAGCTGCAGACATCGCAGTGTACTAGGTGTGCCTAAGTCTAGTGTACCTAAACCAAGAAATCTCTCCCTGTCTACAGATAAACCTCCCCAAATCCACAGAGAAGAGAAATGCCGTGAAGCTTGGGCATTGCAGCTCTGGGACTTTGGGCTTAGCTTGCCAGGTGTGCAGAACTTGGAAAAATAGTTGAACTTTTGGGGTTGGCCAACCAGAAAATGCAAAGGGACCTTCACTGTGCAGACTGGTGGGCTTAACATATGTAGTGTGCAGAGGGAGGGGCATATTATCTGGGTAAGGAGGTGAACAAGTGTTGAAGTGACTTCGATGGCTATTTTTCTTTGGCTGAGACTCCCACTCTGCAGAGTGTACAATTTTATTGAGAACTTAAACCAGGTGGGCGGGCAGATGAGCAGCTGACAGGAAGTGGGATAGAGGTGAGTAATTTGTGTGATCCCCAAAGATCTGGATCAACAGAAGCAACAAGGCAGCGTGTCACAGGATAAAAAGTAAAGTTGGGCCAAAAGCACCGACTGGATGGGGGAGGCACAGCCTGGCTCCAGAGCTGTCCACGTGAAGACTTCAGTCACGGGATGAGAGCACTGCAGAAGTAAATTACCACTGGGAGAGGGCTCTGGGGGAAGACCTGCACTCTGGGCTTCCCTGGCCAACTGCTCTTAGAATGTTCCTTTCAGTTCCAGGGAACTTCTATGGGATTTATTTCATAACAGATCCTCCTGAAATCCTCAACCCTTCTTCCTTTGTCTCTTTCCAATTTTTACAGCTGTATCTCAGCCCCAGAACTGTCTTCTAAATGACGTGATGTGCTTAAAGAGACGCCAAGGGAAGCGAGCAGGACACAGGAGAGACCACGGAAGGAACCGGCGCTCGTTATCCTGGAGAAAACAAGGCCTGGGGCTACTCCACTTGTGCCGAGATGACCTTTGAGCAGACATGATGTGTCTAGGGGGCGTGCGTTCCCCAGAGGTTTTCAGGCGTAGGATCTGAGGTTGAGTTGGAGCCCCTACATTTCCTTCTGGGCCTCAGAGACCAAGCACAAGTGTCTCTCCACCCCTTTCACCCCGGGGCTTCTTCGGGGCCACTTAGTGGTAAATTCAAGCAGCTGCGAGGGTCAGTGGCCTCGCAGCCCCGCCTGTCCTGCAGGGCCATGCCCAAGCTGCTTGCTGAGTCCTGGCCTGCTAATTGAGCTGAATTCCCTTGGGTCTGTGGGTGAGGACACGGGCCAGCAGCCGAGGCTTCTAGAATAGGGCATAGCCCACATACTAAGGCTTCTGCTACTTCCCTGTGCCCTGTTCTAGCAAGGAGTCAGGCTTCATATCCCAGCTGTGTGATCTTGTGCAAGACAGACAACCTCCCTGAGACTTGGCATGGGTATTTGCAGGTGGTGGCCCTCCCTAGGAGCTACCTCGTCACTTCTCCAAATGCATCCTGAGGCTCCCGAACCTGCTTACTGAAGCCAGTGTGGTGACCTTCTGCATTTGTCTGGGGTGGAAGAGGTTCCTGGGATGTGGGGCTTGCAACGCGTAAGTCTGGAAGCTCCCCAGGCAAACCAGGACGGGTTGCTTACCCTAGCTGGGGCCCTAGCTGTCTCTCCTTTCCCCTGACACCTGGCGAGTCCTGTTGTCAGCTTGCAGCCAAAGATTTGCTGAGCGATGGCAGGGGGCAGATGCTGAGGACTGATGCTCTGTCCTTGGCCTCCGCACTGTGTGGAGTCCCACCATGCCCGGAGCTCTGCTCGAAGGCCGTTTCTCATCTCACTGGTGTGGGTTTGCTCTTCCCTTTCTTGTCCAGCAACTGTTCATTTCCCCTGGAATTCCTAGTGTATCTTGAACTTAGCCTGGCCCTCATCCCACATTGGGAACTGGGGGTCCTGGACCGTCCACTTAGGCAGACAGGAGGCAGAGGTGGAGGAGGAGATATGTGCTCAGGCAGCAGCTGCTGCAAACTCTGGCACTCATGTGGTCTCCGGGGCCTGGCTCATGCCCTTGCAAAAACCCTATTCTTCCAGGACGGATAGAATTGACATTGGGCGTAGTACATTCCCAATGTCAATGTCAACTGACATTCCCCGGGGGCAAGGAAATCGTTGTGGTTACTGGTTCAATTCTCAGAAATTTTGACCTCCTTTCAAGTTGCCCAACGGCCCCACAGGAACATGAAGCCAGCTTCCCAGTGGCTGTGGATGGGATGCCACAGTGCTGCGGCTCCTTCCAGCCTCTGGAACGGTGACCTTCTGTAGATGCACAAGCTCCAACTTCACACTGTGCAGGCTGTGGACTCTGCTGCCACTGTCTTCAGCTGAAAACCCCATCGCAGATTGCACTGCTTGGTTTGCAAGTTTGTCCCTGGGACCCAAAGAGAGACCCTTGTGGGACGGAAGGCAGAGAAAGGGGAAGAATGGGAGATGTTATTTTTTGGGTTAGTTTTCTAGTTTAATTCAATGACTCTTGGATTAAGCACATGTGGATGGGCACCCGCTAGATACTTGGCTCTGCGTAAATGCAATAGCCTTGGCTTCAAGGAACGCACAGTTTTCAGGGAGCCATCTCTGAGTCCCAGAAGGTCTGAGCAGCGTGGTGATAGATGCTGAGCTGGCACCTCTGAACATACAGGAGGCAGGGAGGCTGGTAGGAGACCCTGGGGTAGAGGTTCTTTAAAGACGTAGGATGCTCTGGGCTCTGAAAGTGCCCTGGGAGGGTGGTGGTGTGTTGTTACATGCCATTGAGTCATGTCTGACACATAGCCACCCTCATAGGGTTTTCAATGGCTGATTGTTTCAGGGTTGCTTCGGGAGTGGATTGCCACATCCTTCTCCCATTTTTGCAGTGCTGGGGTCCATCAGAGAAGTGCAGTGCGGCACCCTACCAACAGAGCTAAACCCCAGCCCACGTGGGAGGGTAGTGGGTCACACATGCAGAGTTGGGTCAGGGTAGGGGAAAGGTGAGACACAAAGCAGGCCAGAGCCCAGGTGCTGGGCACAGGGGCAGTCTGATGGTAGAGAAGGCTGGAAAGGCCTAACACTGGATCCTGGAAAGTGCTGGAACTTGAGACGGGGACGTATAGGTTTTAATGCAGGACAAAGCCAGAAATCCCAGCAATGTTTCGACAAATTGTCAGTGCCCCTGTGACTTGCCCCTCCTGCTGTCTTTTCATTTTTCTTCTTTAACAAGGCGCTGGACCAGCCTCCTCCAACCAGGGCAGCCTTGTTCTTTCTGTCCTCACCTGGAGGAGGGACACTTGGCTCAGTGTGTGTGGGGGGGACAGGGGGGCTCTGCTGTTGGCTTCCCTCCACTGCCAGGCTGGGAGCAGCTGAGCATAAGCCCAGGGCCAGGGCTGGAGATGGCCTGCTCTTTCCTGTGACAGAAGCCATTTCTCCAGAGCCGCTGAGCAGAAAGTTCAACCTGGCATTTTGTGCCCTGTGCAGAGTCTCCTGTGCACCCTGCCTCCTCCTCCCTCCTCAGCGCCCCTTTCTCCTTCTGTGCCTCTGCTCACCTGTCTTCCTTCTCTCTTCCTCCCTGGCCTCACCCCTCCTTCCACCTGCCTTTCATCCCAGCAGGAGGGGCTCCACGCCTCCTTCAGTTCCCTTGCTTTGGAGGTGGAGTTTTGAGGCTGGCTCCCGCCTCTCTGCAGGGTAACCCCTCTAGACATTCAGTTCTCTACCTGTGAAAGCTGGGTGATAAGAGGGGCCTTACCACACGGGGAGAAGGTATCTCCCAGCGGGTGGCCCTTGGGCACTTAGGACTTCGCTGTCCTTTCCCTCTGCCCCCTTTCACATGGGGGCTGGGAAGAGAGGCCCCTGTCCTCTCCAGGAGGCAGGTGGCTTCATCTGGGAAGGTTATGGCAGCTCTAGGTGGCATGGGGGCTCCTTGGTGGGCCTCCCTGACTCCCTTCCAGGACAATAAGGGCATAACTCAGGAGTGTCCACATTCATCTTCATCCTCAGCAGACAGCTGTCCTGCCCTAGCTGGGCTCCAGGCATGTCTGCAGAAGACAGGCTCCCTGAAGCCAGGGAGGAGGGTGAGCTGGGCCCCAGGCGGCCCCCAGAGCTGGGTGAGAAAGAGCTAGCCCAGGCTGCAGCTGTCATGTGTATCTGTCCTTTTCCTTCCTGGCCACGGGGCAGAAACCTGGATCTGTCAGAATCTTTTCCGTGGGATGCCAGGCTGCCAGGGTGCATCCTGGGCTTGCCGGGGGCTCTCAGTGTCAGGAATCACTAGGGCAAAGAGACCCCCAGCAAGGCTGGTTGTCCTTGGATCCTCCTCCTTCCGGGGGCTGACAGGGTGTCAGCAGGAAGGCCAGCTCTGGGAGAGCCAGCCGTGATCTCGAGAGGTTCCACCGAGCCTCAGAGCCTGGGCCCAAGAGCCCTCCACAGCCCCTGGGAGCCAGCTGGCTTAGAGGTTCCAGCAGACAGGAATTTTTGAAATCCCTCAGTTTAAACCTGGTCATTTTACAGACAAAGGAAATGAGGCCCTAGTTGGTTATCAGGGTCTTAATGCTGAGGCCGCTGGGATAGGGTCTCACATTTACAGCACAGGAGCCAAGCAAATGAACAAATGATAAATAAATGGAGAGCGTTGCAGCCTCTCCTCTGTCCACAGTGACGAGGGACCTCTCCCTTGCCTATTGCAGGGGATGGCCTGCTGCTTGCTTCAGCTGAGCTGGCAGACCACGAGCTACTTGACCCTGAGGCTCAGTCCAACTTTTCCATGCCCCTTGCCTAGCCCGCGGTAGATGGTCCGGGCCACAGTCAGCTTGTCATCCTCACTGGGTCTTTCCGAGGCACGGGATGCTGGGGCTGAGAGGATATCCCCCTTCTGCCTCCGTTCAGCCTCACAGTCAGCTGGTAAGAAACAAGAGGCTTCTCTGTCCACGGGACCCCAGCATGGAGTCTGCAAATTGGCCTTCCTTAGGAAAGGTCAGCTGAATCAGCCCCCCTTGCAAGAAACGTGCTTGGTATTTTTAGAAGAGTTTTTAAGCCTGTGCGCCTGAGTTCAGCAGGAGGTACTCAGAGCCTTTGCCCAGCCAACCCCAGCTCAGCCCAGCCCAGCACAGGCCGGCCCCTGCCCAGTGCAGCCCAGAAACGCTCTCTCATAGTTGAGGCAAGTTAGTGAAGGCCGCTGTCTGGGAGCAGATGCTGAAATAATCATCCAGCAGACCCTGCCCTCTTTTAGCTGGTGCAATAGTACCTGAGATTCCATACTCTTCACCGCCCAGGGTTATCCTATGACCTTGAGGAAGACCCATGCCCACATCACTTCCATCTGAGGTCATCATACATATCTGCAAATCCATTTCTAAAAAGGGACAGAAGAAATAGGAATTCAATAAACACTAAAAATTGCTGTACTCTGCTGAATTCTGGGGAATTCGTGTCAGACCCGGGCGAGGTTGTGTTAGAGAATTTTGTGTTCCTTGGAGAGAGATGCTTGGAGAGATGATGTCATAAAAATCTGTCATGTCATGCTGCTGTGATAAAAAGGTAGCTTTCCATTTGAGGAGAGAAGTTTGCAGTCCAGGAGGGACCAGCAGTGTTTGGGGACATGAGGTTCTGAAAACAACAGCCAAAGACTCTTACTTCCTTTGTTTTGTTTTGTTTTGTTTTGTTTATTTTATCTTATTTTGGCCTGGGCTATCTTTGAGTAGAATCCTTTGGCTCTGGTCTTAACTAGCTGCATGGCCTTGGGGACATAACGGAGTCACCTTGATCCTAATTTTTCTACCAATAAAAAGGCAGGCGTGAGGAAGGAGGAGTTTGCAGTAAGCACGTGTTTACACTGGTGAGTTTTGATGGAGGCATTTGTGAGGATGCCCTAGGGTTCTTCAGAAACACCAGAGCAGAGTGGCGGCCCATACCTTCCAGGGCCTCCCGTTCTATTCCATGGAGAGGTTTAAAACATTAAATTCATGTCAAAATGTACATGGACATAGTATGCAGTAGAGTGAGATGGTAAATTTTAAAAATAAATTATGAGGCTCCAAAGACACTTGGTGCCTGCTGCAGCACCCCTCCCCCCACCTGTCGGTCCGCTCCTGCTCCTGGGGGTTCTGGTTGGAAAAGGGTGAGAATCTTGTGTTTGGCTAAACCCTGGGGTCCGTTCAAATGTTGTTATTGTGTCATTATGGAACTGGTACTATGATTACTGCTGTTGTTTTTGTTGTGGGGCGGGTGGGGTTTGTAATAAACTGCACTCCTAGGGAGGTTTAAAACTTTCTTTGTTCTTCCTGGAGTCTCAGCTCTGGAAACTCCTTGGAAACTGAAAGGAAAGTGAACTGTCTTCCCTGGGCAGCCCACAGGGGGAGGGGTGGGGGAAGAGAACTGAGGGAGCTGGAAAGGGAGGTTGGTGTTAGAGATGTTGTATTCCGAGGTTCTTGTATGGGAGAGTTAACAGACGAAAATCACAGCTTCTGATTCAGGCTGGTGAGAGGAAATGAAGACCCCATCCCAAAAGTCTTCACTAAGCAGCTGCATTCACCCCCTGTCCTGGCAGTCACCTTTAACACACACTACCGGCCACATGCACCCCTTGGCCTCTACCCTCCTCCTACCTGCACCCCAAGGGCTCAGCCACCCCATGTGGGCACCCCTGCACAGATCCCCCTGCACCCGCACCCCTATGCTCACCTGCACTACCCCACAGCTAGAGGTTCCTGACACCCTCAGCACGTGCCCCAGGGGGCACACAGGTGGGAATCCACTCCTGCCACCCCTCCACTCCCCATGTCTCTGTCACAGCTCCCAGCCTCCCCAGCCCCAAGACCTGGTTTCAAGCACACACTTGTTCACCTCGAGTAAGAGCAAAAATAAACTCTCTCTGGAACCTGTTCAAAGGCTAATGTGCATCCTCTCTTCATTATTGATTTGTTTATTACAGATGCTTGAGTGGGGACGTTCAGCGTGGCTGCTGTGCTCTGCTTCTAGAATCCCTACCCTCTACGGGGAGCAAGCTGGCCCAGTGAGCTCTGAGGACGGGGTTGGTGAGACACCCCTGGGGGGGCTCAGCCCAGAGATGACAACTATGTCTCTCCTCTTTGCCCTCCCCCTACAACAATCAGAAGCCCTTGCTGTGGGGACCCAAATGGGCAGCTCCCCTGCAGGAGCGAGGCAGCCTCCCCTTTCCTTGCTGCCTCACTAGGGGGCAGCTGAATGTCAGCATGTAAGAAGTCACTCCACTGGTTAGGAAGATGTGGGTTTAAAGCCGATCCTAGAGGACAGCTTCTGAGTGCCCCTGGTCATGTGATTGACCCTCTCTGATGTTATTTGCTCATCTGTAAGACAGGGCAATTGTGAGGATTCAGTGGCATCACCCATATAAGAAGTGTGTGATAATGTCACACCGAAACCCCTCACTGCTTTGTGGACGCAGTTGTCACCATGGTCCACATGCCCACCATCCTGCCCCTCTTCCTGTCTTGGGCCCTGGGGTCACAGGGATGGCTCTGTGTGGCCCAGCCTCTGTGACTCACTTGCAGCTTCTGGAAAGTCCCCTACACCTACAACGTAGCAGAGCACGAGGCCTGCGCCGACTCTGAGCTCTGCCCTCAGCCCAGTGCACTGCATTCTGTCTTCCCGTTCCCTCCAGCAGCAGCTGGGCCAGGTAAGAGTAGCACTTGCCACTAGGCGACTGGGGAAAGTGTCTGCCATGGGGCACTGGAGCACTGGGAAAATGCCATAGCCATTTGTGCCTAGGGCTGGGTCCTGGGCTTTCTCCCTCAAGGTCCTGAGGGTGGTTCTGGAACTCGGCACCGGGAGGAGGACATCCGAGGGGAGCAACAAGTGGCCCTTGCTTTTGAGGTTCATCTGGCTCTCTTAGTTCCCATGGTGCCTTGCAGGTGTGCTTCCAGGCCAGGTTTTAGGGACCACACCCGCACACCACACATTTATCCCACAGCTCCGGGCTCCAGTTAGTGCTCCCCAAGGCCGGAGAGCACTGCCTCTCCCTGCCACCTCCATTCCCTGACCCGCCCCCTCCCGGAACTCCCCCGGCTGGGCTTTGTGTTCCCTAAGTTCCCAGGCAGTGCAGCTGGTACTGTGGGCTGGCAAGGGGGTGGAGGACGCAGCAGAAAGTCCGTGGGAGGGATCTGTCTCCTAGTTCCAAAGGCGACTGTGGTTTCCCAGGCCCCCCCCAAACATGACGCTTCCCCTCATTCCCACACTGGCGTCTCAGCAAATGAGATTCTTCTTCTTTTTAATCCCATTTGCTCAGGATGCCTACTTCAATGTGCGTGCACTGTTCCTCGTAATTATCAGAACCAGAGGAGGTGGAAGCAGATTTGGTGATTTCTTGCTTTGAGTCCCAGATGCACCCACAAGTATCTGGACTCTTCCCCCCTGAAGCTGAGAACCTGGGGGCAACACCTCTTCAGCCCTTGGAGCTGCTGGAGGTCTGGTCTGTGTGAGGAAATAGAAGGCAGGATGGTTTTCAGCAAGTGGGGAGGGTGGAGTTTGTGTGCACCTATTACGAGGCTGATCATCTGGGAAAGAGTGGGCCCCTCAGGAAGAACAGCAGACAGAAAATGAAGGGAAGAGAGGATTGCTGTGTGTCAAATCCCGAGCTGGGTACAGTAGGCACATTTTCTCACTGCATCCCCCAGAGCACATTGCGGGGAAATGTTCACGAACACTATCCAGGAGCGTGTTTGTCAGGTGGAGAGGATGAAGCTCGGTGAGGTGCAGTGGTATTTCCAGGTCACCAGGCAGCAGGTGCCGGAGCTGGGGTTTGAACTGGATTTGTCTGGGGCGAATGCTCATGCTTCAACTGCCACTCACAAGAGAGACGGTTTATGTGTGTTGTGGATGGAAGCTATTTCCTTGGCTTTTCCTGCTTGAGAGATCATCCAGTGGATGATAAAGATAGGTGGGTCAGGGGTGAAATGTTAACAGAGTGGGTAAAGGTCCTGGTGTTCACTGCCTGGTTAGCAGGAAGTAGTGGCTGTCACTTGGGAAGTGTTTAATGTCCATAGGGTGTTCTCTTGTGTATTATTGTATTTGGTCCTTGTGATTTTGGGCCCATGTTCCAGAAGAGGAAGTAGAGGATCAGCAAAGGGAAGCAGTGTGCCCAGGGTAACACAGCCTATTGTGCTCTTGATGCTAAGGGAGTGGGTTGGTACAGAGCTGGATCTGAGAGCCTGCGTGCTATAGTCTGAGCCAGGGGCTCAGGGCCAGGGCAGCAGGAGGGTGTGGCACAGGCCCCTCAGTGGGGAGCAGGTGGAGAAAAGGGAAGCTGTGGGAGGTGGTGGCAGCAGAAGCAGGGACCTGGCAGCTCAGCAAGAGTAGCTTGGCTGAGAGGACAACAGGGTGCAAGTGGAGGCCATGGGAGATGGGAGGGCTCAAGGCAGAGGGTGGCCCCAAAGAAAGCTTTGGCTTTCTGCAGAGCAGAGGCCACTGTGGCGGGGATGGTAGGCCTGGGCCCTGCCCCAGGCACAGTGCGGGGGAGCCTGGCAAGGGCCTAGGTGGCTAGGCATTGTCCTGGAAGTCGCTGTTCCCACCTCCTAATCCTGACTCAGCAGGGAACAGAACTAATCTTTCTGCTTCCAGAAGCCCCTTGATATTTGCCCTGCTGAGGAGAAGTCTGCAACATCAAATGTTGTTCTAGGGGTGCAGAGGATGTGGTCAGCCCAAAACACTCCATTTTTTCCGTCCTAAACTTGTTGTGTCTGCAGCTGTAACCCTGTGACATCCTATCCCATCAGATCTCGGAAGCTAAGCAGGGTCGGGCCTGGTTAGTACTTGGATGGGAGACCACCTGGGAATACCAGGTGTTGTAAGCTTGGGAGAAGGACCCGGCAACCCACTCCCAAAAATCAATCTGCCATTGAAAACCCTATGAAGAGCAGAGAAGCACTGACAATAGTATTTTGCCTGTTGTACACAGGGTCACTATGAGTCAGATACCTACTCGACAGTATCTAACAACAACAACAAACTTGTTGTGTGGACACACAGGAGGCTTCATATGGCAGAAGCATTCATTAAATGCCCCATTCCATGCCAGTGTCCATCCTGGGGCTGGCAGCAAGGTAGGCCCCAGGAAGATACAGGGGCCCACGTGGGCAGCCGGGGCACTGACACTGAGCCCTCACTTGCCTGTGTGTGGAGAAGCACAGAGGCAGGGGTCACTGGCCAGTGCCGGGGAGTCCCCATTAAATTCAGTACCGTCCAATGGGCTGGTAAAGAAGTAGAGAAACCGGCAAGGTCCTGGTCCTCAGGAAAACTTACTTTAAAACCTGGAAATAGGAGTCAGGCGAGGTGATGCACGCCTGTAATCCCAGCGGCTCAGGAGGCGGAGGCAGGAGGATAGCAAGTTTGAGACCAGAGGCAGTCTGTGTAACTTAGTGAGACCCTGTTTCAAAAAGCAAAAAAAAAAGGCTGGAGGTGCAGCTCAGTGGTCCAGCAATTGCAAAGCATTCAGCTCAAGGCCCTGGGTTCAACCCCCAGTACAGAAAACAAACAAACAAACAAAAAACCTGGCACCAGGAGGAACGTTCCCCTAGGAATCAGAAAGGCACCCAGACTTCTCTGCTCCAGCAGGGCCTCCACCAAGCCTCGCTGGAGGCAGGAACCCTCCTGGTCTGCCACCCTGCCTTGCACTAGCGGACCCATACCTTGATGCATTGGATGCCCAGCCCCCCTGACCACTCACAGCCTGTTGTGTTTCAGCGGGGACTGCCCCCTCCACACTTGGAAGGAGCGCTGGGCAAGGGAGGGAATGGGCCAGGGGCCAAGGCGTTGTTTCTCAGGGGGAGATGCACCCCAGCCTGCACGCTGCTGGACACTCTCTGGTGGAAGATGACTCGGGAATGTGGGAGCAGAGTGAGAAGCGTCCCCTGAGTGTCTGCAGCCTCCCCACAGCACTGGCTGTGGGACTCATGGACCAGCCAGGGGGCGCTGTTCTGCCTGGGTAAGGGCCGAGCATTATGCCCGCTGTGTGTTTGGCTGTTAGTGGTGGATGATTGCTTTGGTTTTCCGCACGGGCTGTACAGCCCTCTGGGAACAGCAAAGGGGGCATAAAGAAGTTAACCCAGAATGCTTCCTCTGCGGCAGGCACCGTGCAGAGCGCTTTACAGCACCATCTCCTGACCACCTTGTCAGTTAGATACCGTGAAACCTCTCTTTTGCAGAAGAGGAAACTGAGGCATAGAGTTAAGTGCTTTGCCTCCATTCAGAGGCTACTGGGAAGTAAATTCAACTCAGTGGGTCAGTGACATGATGACATATTTAGTTCCATTACAGCTGCCTCCCCCCTGGGCCCTCAAGGTCACAGTACTGAAGCCTGTGGGATATGGAGGCACGGACAAGCTTGAGTGCATTACCAATGACCAGAAGGCTGCGCCTTTGAAGTATCAGGAAGGGACCAGGGTATTTTGCTCAGAGAAGAGATGGGAGGCGGGCAGCCAGCCTTCTGACTGGCTTGTAGAAGGGACTAGACTTTTCTGTGAGGTTGTAGGGGGCTGCACTAGTACCAGGGGTGGAAGGTTTAGCAATTTGGTATTTCAAAATGATGCTGTCTAAGGACAAAGCTGTCTAAGGACAGCGTGGAAGTGTGGCCTTTGGGGGGTGGGTAGCAAGCATCCTGTCCCCAAAGGTGTGCAAACTGGGACAGACAGGGAACTTGGGGATGCTGCTGAGGGAATTTCTGTACCGAGTAGGGTTGCATTAGGTAACTTGGGAGGTCCGTTCCGTCCAGTGAGGCTGTGAGTCTGTCCTTCAGGGTAAGCAGAGTAATAGTGTGGTGCTCTCAGATCTCCTCCACATGCTGCTGCCAGAGCAGAGCACAGAATCTTGGAACCCTTCAAGGTGGCTTCTTTACTGGACAGGAGCCAGGGGCAGGGGCGCACCCCACACCCACCAGCGGTCACTCCAACCTCCTGGCACGTGTTGATCCAAGATCTTGGGACTTAAACCAGGGTCCTGAGTGGGGGCCTCCCATGATTGGATCTTCCTGCTTTGTAGGGCCACATTGGTGCTTTACCCCAATCCCTCTTTCATGGGCAAGCATTACCTTCTATATATGCCTGAAATTCTGTTCTTGGCCCTTGACTTTCTGAATGGCATTAAATGTCAGGTCTCTTACCCTTGTACCTTGAGCAGGGGCCACCCAGGAAATAGGCCTCTTCCTCTAGCATAAGTCTAGGCCTGTCATCTCCAGTTAGCTCTGTGGAACAGCAAGTTCTCCAGCACCCAGTCTTCCCTCTGGATCCCCCCCATCCCCAGTCACCACCCAGTACCATAGCTCCTTTCCTAGCTCAGACTTAGGGCAGTAGGTGCTATTTCTGCTAAACCAGAAAGTTACCAAGCACAGCTCCTGGATTCAGGCTGATACCACAGGCGTAAGGTGTGGTGGGTGAACCCACAGTGCCTGGGGTGTGGTTTGCATCCCAGACACATGGCTACTGACATGGAGGTGCAGCTCCATTGGAAAAGGGAAGGTGGCTGGGTTAGAAAGACAGCTGATGAGCAGCAAGTGGGCAGGGGTCTGCAGTGGGGGGATGCCCCAGGAGGCCGTAATGCCCACACTGTCTTTCTGCCTCGTTTCTGGCTCCTTCCTCCTTTCCTAGGTGGCAGGGAACTTTGGCTGCTGGGAATCCCTTATAAATAAATCGTGAGGTAGCTCAGGTGCTCACACACCTGGAACACAACTCTATGAGAAAGAGACCTGCGCTTGATTTCTCTAGGTGTTGGGACAGCTGGGTCACTATGCTCTGTCAGGCAGCCCCCAGTCTGATTTACGTGGTGGGAGACCACACTGGAATCTTGGGAACATTCCTATCTTCTCTGAATGCTTGGTACTGGAAGACATCTATCTGCTTAGCTGTGAAGGGTTCGTTTCGAAGGCTTTACTTTCTGTTAAAAAAAAAATGTTGCCCATTCTTGGTTCTTTTTGATCAGCAGGGGGTACAGTGCTGAGTCTCCTCATTTATAAGACTCCATCTGGCAGCAAAGAAGGGTGCTTATCCCTTGATTGGCAGGATGCTGAGCTGGGTCATGATCTCCCTAGACCCTGGTGTTGGCTGCACCCTGGGAATTGGGATGATGTGACAGGCTTCTTCCTTGTCAACATGGCCATTCTTAGCCAGAAGATAAGACACCCCGATGCCCTGGAGTCCTGCTGGCTGAGAGGGGGGAGTCTGCATTGGAGACTTTCTCCTGCTTTCTCACCCAAATCTGGCCTACCTCAGGTATTTCTCCAAGGGCAGTGGGCACAGGCCAATCTCCCCACCTCGTTACATCTGTTGTGAAACTTCAAAAGTTTGTCTTTGACAAGACCCTTGCATCTGATGCACCTAGCTTATCTCATCATGAGTACTATTGAGAACCCACCCCAATCTCTCTTCCCTCTTAATGGTGCCTTCAGCTCAGGTCCATGGGAGCCTAATGTGCCTGTGATTCACCTGGGAAGCTCCTTAAGGTGACTGTTCTGGTCTAGTAGGTATGGGGGGGGCCCTAAGGAGTTGCACCTGCAATGAGCTTCCGGAGGTTGCCATGTTGCCGGTCAGAGGGTAGTGAGGATCTGGGTCAGACTGGTCATTTTACAGATGTGAAGGCTGAGGTCCAGGGGGCACAAGTGATTGTCTGTGGTCAGAAGTAGAACTCTGCTCTCCCCACTTGCACCCATCCTCTGCTGGCCAAAAATCCTGGCTCCTTTTAAGCTGCGCCTTCCCACTCAGGTGCAGTGTGGAAGCCTAACCCTAGCACCCCACCTTAATCCCATTTCACTACCAAGAATGAAAGACTCCTGGTTCCTGATTACCTCCTTGCTTCAGACTGCATTTTAGGCCTCTCCAAAAGGGTTTCTAAAGTTTGTTTGTCTGTTGTTTAACTTATCCTGATTTATGGATGCCTACTCTTCTTTGCATGCCTGCAGCCATAGCCCTGTGGCATCCAATCCCATCAGATCTTGGAAGCTAAGCAGGGTTGGGTCTGGTTAGTCCTTGGAAGGGAGACTGCCTGGGAACACCAGGTGCTATAGGCTTGGGAGAAGGACCTGGCAACTCACTCCCAAAAATCAATCTGCCATTGAAAACCCTATGAACAGTAGAGAAGCACTAACGGTGTTTCGCCTGTTATGTGTAGGGTCGCTAGAGTCAGATACTGACTCAACAGCACCTAACAACAACAACACTCTTCTTTGCAGGAAATGTTAAAAATCATCTTTTTCCCTCTGAAAAAAACGGGCGGGGCACTTCTTAAACACAACCATGTTTGCTCCAGTTGGACCCCTGGTCCTTGGCTTACTGAATCTCCCCTGGGGTGGTCTGGAAATGGCTCCCTGTTTTGTCTGCTGCCACCTGCCACCACCCAACAGAGGCTGGGTTCCAGCGTTTGACTGCACCTCAGTCTCCCTGCCTCTCCAACAGATACTCCAAAGCCACTCAGAGAATGGCACTTGAAGTGGCAGGGAGGTTCCCAGTGGACAAGGACACCAGGACTGGCCTGGGGCCAGTAGGAACTGCTTTGCGAGTCTAAGGCTGTCTCCACTCTGTCCCCTCCTGCTGGAGGGAGGGCAAAATGCCATCCTGGGGACAAGGCCATCATGGCGACAGGGGGTAAAAGTCTCACAGAGGCCAAGGAAAGGCGGAATGTGATGATGGGAAGTCAGGAAAACTGCCTTTTATAGGCACATTCTTTTTCCTTTTCTGTTTCTTAATCTAAGTTTACTCGCAGCGACAGTGACACTCAAGGCACCAGGCTGCTCTGTGGTCGTGCCAGGGACAGGCCGGTGGCTCCAGCACACCCCTTCCCCCACCTTGCCTGCCAGTTGCATGACCTGCATTGGAATCCACAGGGGGGCGGGGGAGCCTCCTTTCAGATCCTGGATGCAGCTGAATTCAATGCATTCTGCTTCCTCGCCTTCCCTCATCCAAGCTCGGGAGGAGAGCCCTGCTTTCTTCTGCGCGTGAATGCTGTAGTGTGTCTGCCCGTTCGGACTCCGCTAACCCTTTCTTCTCCTTTCCAACAGCGGAGGCTCGGGTTTTCTCAGTAAATCGCTCACACTTGGCATCTTTACGTTTTATTTATTGTTTTTTTTTTTCTTAAATCCCTATCAGGGCAAAAAGAGGGAGACCCCCTCCCCATCTAAGCTCGCGTTGAAAGCTGCACCTGCTTTGCTCCCCTACCAGGAAGGGGTGTCTGTATGGGAGGGAAGGAGGGAGGTTCTGCGCCCCCTCAATCGGGAGAAGGCAGCCCGCCCGCCCCACACCCTGCAGCCAGCTCATCGCACCCGCGAGCCGAGCCGGAGAAGACGGCCTCTGCCGGGGCTGGCGTGGCGCTCGCCAAAAAATGCCCTTCGCATCTCAATTCCCTGCCGTTTTCCTCGCGTGCACCTCTCGCCCCGGGCCCCCTCGGCTCCACAGCGCAGTCCTTTCTGCGCCCGTCCTTTCCTTCTCCGCTCCGGGTTGGCCCAAGGCAGAACGCAAAACCCAGCGCCAAGGAGGCGCAGTGGGCGCGGGGCCACCACGCATGGCATGCCCCATAGCACCCTCCCAATCGAGCCCGGCTCCCTGGCCTCCAGATTCGCGAAATGCGTGTCGTTCAGATCTAGGGCTGCGCATCTGCGGGCCCGGGGTACCCGGCACCCCGGTTCCCGGTGCCCCCCTAAACCCCTGAGGTTCCAATGCGCGTCTGCCCGCGGTCGCCCTCTGCGAGCCTGCGCCCCCCACCCGGGCTCGCCAGCACTCCACGGTCACCTCGGGCCCGATCATTTCACTTCCTCTCGCGGGCGAGACTGCAGCAGAGACCGGGCAGCGAGAGGGCCAAAAAGTGGGAAAGGGACGCGCCTTCCGCGGCGCGCGCGCCGGCCTGCCCACGCTCCCTTCCCGGCTCCGACCCTCCGAGCCCCGACTGCAACTTTTCCCCTTCCGTCTCTGCTTCCCCTCGACCGCGAGGCGCGCAGCGTGCGGGCGGGCAGGCGCGTGGCTGCGGGTGGCGGTGCCGGCAAGAGCCGCGAGCCGGCGAGTGGGTGGGTGGGTGGGGAAGCAGCAGGGAGAGGACGGGCGGGGAGGAAGAGGGGTGTGGGGAGGGGAGGGAGGGAGCAAGGGAGGGGGAGATTCCGCTCTCCTGCCGCTCCCAGCCGGGGCGGGGGGCGGGGGGAGGAGGCTTCAGGGGAGGGAGGGAGGAGGAGGGAGCCGAGGAAGACGCTCCGATCGCCCGTGCGTTCCGCCAAGCTGCGAGCACTTGTGCATTTGTGCAGGCGCGCGGCGAGCTGTTCGCGGCGGGTGCTGCAGCTCCGGCTGCATCTCCCAGCTCCTCCTGTCTTCAGCTCTGGGTGTGTGTGCTGTGTGTGTGTGTGGTGTGCGCGAGTGTGCGTGAGTGTGTTCTGCAGGTGTGTCCGTTTTCATTCTGCCCAGGAGGTGGGACTTGGTGACTTTAGCACCATTTTTCCCTCGATTCTTATTCTTCTCGTTGTTATTTTCATTTATTTATTTTTTTGCCTTCTCACCGTCTGTTGCGACCCTGCGAAGTCTCCGAGTCAAGACAGCGCGCCTCGATTCCACAGCCCCTGGACCCGGCCAGCCTGTGTGAGCGCCCAGCCGGCCACCATGCCCGGCAGACCGCGCCACTAGGCGCTC
>VMDO01000418.1:112416-311964 GCA_007922755.1 Pedetes capensis | reverse complement strand
TGGAGAAAAGATTGAGGTTGTCCAAGATTTTACTTTGCTTGGCTCTATAATCAACACCCATGGAAGCAGCAGTCAAGAAATCCAAAGACGCATTGCTCTAGGAAAAGCTGTGGCAAAAGATCTCTTTAGAGTATTGAAAAGCAAAGATGTCACATTGAAGACGAAGGTGCATCTGACTCATGCCATGGTATTTTCAGTCACATCAGATGGTTGTGAAAGCTGGACATTGAACAAGAGAGACAGGAAAAGAATTGATGCTTTTGAATTGTGGTGCTGGAGACGCCTATTGAATATACCATGGACTGCCAAAAGAACCAACAGATCTGTCCTAGAAGAGGTACAACCAGAGTGCTCCTTGGAAGCAAGAATGGCCAAACTGCGTCTTACATATTTTGGACATGTAGTCAGGAGAGAACAATCCCTGGAGAAGGACATCATGTTTGGAAGAGTGGCAGGTCAACGCAAAAGAGGAAAACCCTCCACCAGATGGATTAACACAGTGTCTGCAACAATGGCTTAAACATAAATAAGATGGTTTGCCTGGCACAGAATCGGCAAGTGTTTCGATCTGCTGTACATATAGGGTCGCTATAAGTTGGACTCGACTCGACGGCACCTAACAACAAAGTATTCCATTGTGTATATGTACCATAATTTTTCATCCATTCTTATGTTGATGGCCATGTTGGTTGATTTCATATCCTTGCTATTGTGAAAAGCACTGCATTGAATATAGAGATGCAGATGTCTCTGTAGTATGATGACTCATCTCCCTTTGGATACATTCCCAGTAAT
This sequence comes from Pedetes capensis, assembly GCA_007922755.1. NCBI lineage: Eukaryota > Metazoa > Chordata > Mammalia > Rodentia > Pedetidae > Pedetes > Pedetes capensis. The sequence goes on along the minus strand of VMDO01000418.1, from coordinate 311,169 downwards.
GGTATAGCTGGGTCATATGGCAGTTCTATTTTTAGTTTTCTGAGGTATCTTTATATTGATTTCCAAAGTACTTGAACCAATTTACAGTCCCACCAACAGTGCAAGAGGGTTCCTTTTTCTCCATGACCTCACCAACATTTGTTATTATTTGTTTTGTTGATCTTGGCCATTCTTACTGGAGTTAGGTGGAATCTCAGAGCTGTTTTGATTTGCGTTTCCCTAATGGCTAGGAATATTGAGCATTTTTCATGTGCTTCATAGCCTAAGGAACTTGTTCATTTGAGAGCTGTCTGTTCAGTTCCTTTGCCCACTTGTGAATTGGATTATTTGTTTCCTTGTGATTTGTTTTCTTGAGTTCTTTGTAAATTCTAGAAAATAGTCCTCTGTTGGATGTGTAAGATGTGAAGATTTCCTCCTATTCAGTGGGCTCTTCCTTAACTCTGTTGCTGTAACTTCCTTTGCTGTACAAGAACTATTTAATTTCATATAATCCCATTTGTCTATTCTTGGAGTAAGTTCCTGAGCAATTGGAATCTTATTAAGGAAATGCTTTCCAATGCCCATGTGTTGGAGCATGTTGTCTATCTTTCCTTCTAGTAATTTTAAGGTTTTTGGTTTATTTTGAGGTCTTTTTTTCCATTTCAAATAACTCCTGTGCAGTTTGAGGGGTGTGGGTCTGTTTTCATTTTTCTGCAGGGGAAATCCAAGTTTCCCAGCACCATTTGTTAAACAGGTTATCTTTTCTTCAATTTGCATGCTTAGCTCCTTTGTCAAAGATCAGGTAGCTATAGATGTGTTAATGTACCTCTGTTCTGTTCCACTGTTCGTAATTCTGTTCCCACTATTCTTCAGGTCTATTTTTGTGCCAGTACCAAGCTGTTTTTGCTACTATAGCCCTGTTGTTGTTGTTGTTAGGTGCCATCAAGTCGATATCCGACTCATAGTGACCCTCATAGGGTTTTCAATGGCTGACTGTTTCGGGATTGCCTTGGGAGTGGATTGCCAATAGCCCTGTAGTATAGTTTAAAGTCAGGGATTATGATCCCACCAAGCAGTAACACTTTAACTTTTTTTTTTCTTCCAGTCATTGGGCTTCAGTTGATTTCCCTGAAAATAGTGATATGTACATAGTGTAACTCCCTCCTAACCCTCTAGGGTCATGATGGATGATGCATGTGTGGACTTCATAAATGTGTTTAGTGGATATTAGTTCCTCCTTCACTTCCTATGCTGATCTTCAAATACAATGTAATTTAGGGTAAAATCATTTCAAAAATATAACTAGTACACACACACACACACACAAACACACAGAAGGAAGGAGAGAGGAAGAGGGAGAAAAAGAAGGAGAGGAGGAGAGAAATGTTTTTAAACAACTCTTCCACTTTCTTTCTTTCAAACCTGTGTATGGCTTTGAAAACTGAATACCATTTCTTATTCTGTTCTTGGCCACAGCAAGCAGACACAGCTTTTGCCAATGCTCTCCACCAGCTTGACCTTTCCCAGCTCATTCTCTCAGCATCCATTCCCTATCCGTTAATCCCAGCTTCTCCCTTAGCACCAGCTGAGCCCTCCCTCTCCTTAAAACAGCCACCACCAGAGACTGAAAAAAAAAATGCTTTTATTCTCAGTGCATCCAGCATCCCTCAGTTATCATGGGATTCCACCTTCCTCTCTTCTAGGTAAAATTCATTTCTTCCCTGCTGACGGAAGGCTAAACATAGGCTGACTTCAAGAACGATCAGTAATGAGTAGGGTTAGCACAGAATAGGCTTTCAACAGTTTCCATTAGCAACTGCTAAAGAAGGTTTTAAATCATATCATTAGAGCCAGCAAAGAAAACTGAGCACATTTTAAATATTCTCTAAGGGGGGACACTTCATCATTACACAGATGGTGTAATGGCTAAGAATGGAGGCTTTTGAGCTACATAACTGTGTCCAAATCCCAGTCTTCTCTCCCAGTAGCTGTGGGACATAGGGCAAGATGCTGAGTTTCTCTATGCCTAGCATTCTTATCTGAAAAAATAAGCATATTAACAGGGCTTATCTCATCACACTCTTATAATGTATAAGTAAAACAATTTAAGATACAACATCACTTACCATGTGAAAAGCACCCAATGGTTGTTGTCTATTATCATTATCATTTTTTAAAATGGTACTCTGAATCGTGTCTCCAGAGTGCTGAATAACAGATGAGCAAAGCTCAGGTAGATTATAAAAATTAAACAATTTTCCAGGGTCTATGTAGGAGAGAGAAAAAGGCAAAGGCAAAAGTAGAGGATAAGGCTTTCATGAATTCTGTTAGCTCTCACCATGAAGGGCAAGGGGATTATAACCACATCCTTGGGCCTTTGCCTGCCTTTTCTCCAGGGATGTGGCAGATATGCAAATGTGACTGTAGAATGAATGCAAAAGAGAAAAATGGATGGGAGAAGGAATGGATAAGTGAGTGAAAGAACAAATAAGTGCACAATGGGATGAACTCAACAGCCATAGCCATTTCTTGTTTTTGATGCTGTTTGTCATATTTCACTGAAATTCCCAGATCTACTGTCTTCTGATCTCTTCCAAACTACGAATACTGTTAGTCACTATAAACCGTCTTCCATCTCCTTGTGCCCCACTAAAATAGAGTCCTCGGCTTGTGGCTGTGCTTTCTGGGTTACGTTGTGAATTTGCCTAGTCATCTGCAGTCCACGGGTCTGTCCCATCGCTGGCCTCAGTTTTCCAGGAAGCACAGCAGGGGCTCACACGTCAAACACAGAGAAAAAAAGCAGGTCCTGGCACTATCTAGGGAAGGAACAGACATGGTATGGCTTGGCTCTGCTTCCCAGAAGAGCTGGAGAACACCAGAGGCCAGGGCATCAGGAGCAGCAAGACGGAATTTACCTCCAGAACCCTTGGACTCAGGTCTTAAGATGGAGAGAATTTCCACGTGAGGTTGTGGAGTGTTAGTGTACTTCCTGGGTATTTCTGTTGTGTATTCACTCTTCAAAGTAAGCCTTGTTTTTCTGATATGACTATGACACGAAGCCCAGTTTTCTAATGGCATGAGACCACGTGCAGGATATCACTTCAGAAAGGCATTAGATGTGACACGGTGCAGGGGCTTTGCATCGGTTTTCCTAATGTGCTATTGCAATTTGGTCAAAGGTTGTTGTTGTTAGGTGCTGTTGAGTCTTTGTCTGACTCATAATGACCCTATGTTCAACAGGCAAAAACACAATTGTCAGTGCTTCTCTGCTATTCTTCCTAACCTATAAGGAAGAGTCAGTAGAGTCAGTGTATTGTAAATGTAAGAAATGCAATGTTCACATGAGTTGTACATAATGGTGTTAATTACTCCTAGGCTTTGTTTGTGCTTCAGATGTTCGCTTTCATAAGAGCCATCTAAAGACCAATCTTCTCTTTATTTAAAGTATAACCAAAAAAACTTTGATTTATGCTCAAATAGTTTTTAGAATGTCCTGAGAGAAGGTTTTTTTTTGCTTTTTGTTCTTGTTTGTTTGTTTGTTTTTGTGGCACTAGGGTTGAACCCAGGGCCTTGCGCTTGCATGCTCTGCAAGTGCTGTACCACTGAGCTGCACCCCAACCCATTTTCTTTACTTTTCAGTGGCTGATTGTATTTTGGGCATGGGTTGCCAGGTCCTCCTCCCATGCTGTGTTCCCAGGCAGTCTCCCAACCAAGTATTAACCCGGCCTGACCCTGCTTAGTTTCTGGGATCTGAAGGGATCAGACACCACAGTGCTATAGCTGTAGGCCTATAAAACATAGACTACCCTAAAAAGGTCATCATTGGTGTCTTATCCTAAAGATTGAATGATCTGAGAGGCAGCATGGCCCGGAAGGAAGCACTGTATTTGGGATAGGAAATTGCAGGCTTGGGTTGAAATTGTACTTTTGCCTTTGACTCTCCGTGTAACCTCCTGGGCATCAAACTTCTCATCTACAAGTTATCGATAATAGTACCAACGTGGCAGCACATGAGGATTCAATGAGAAAATGTGTACAAATTCTCTGGCACTGTGAACAGACTCCTTTTTGGACCCTTGCCTCTTCATGAATAAGTGGTGGATAATGACTGCTTTCAGGACCTCAATGCTGCCAAGAAGCTCAGCCAAGGTGCGGTGCTCTGGGTACACCCAGGAGGGTTGGCTCACACACAGCCCAAGCTCAGTAGACCTCCGGGGACAGAATGATGGCATGGCAGAGTCTCTGGGGCTTTGGCTGGTCCTCCTGAGAGGTGTGAGCTTTGTGGAGAGTTCTCTAGTGCCTTCTTGATGTCTGCTTCATTTGCATTCATATTCAGGTGATCTCAAGCTCTAAATGAAGCTGTGAGGATGGCCACCATTTATTGTACTCTGAATAACCAGGTTAAAATCCTCCTCCTGGCTCCTGGTTTTGTATAAAAAGAAGCATGAGGTTCCATGATTCTGTAGGAACTTGGGCCTGAGGTTCCATTAGGTTCAACATTAGCATAAATGGCATAAAAATTAAATTTCTGAGACCTGGGAGTCCCCTAGGGACAGGGAGGAGGCTCGTCATTTGTACCTCTACTTGCACTTTGCACAAATTTGGTACTGAATGAGTATTTGTGTCCAGGAAGGAAGAAGGAAGCCCCCACCTAGTGTGCGTAGGGTATACTCTGAGAAATAAATAGAGCTGAATTCTATCATTTTATAATTTTGCAAGTACATTACAAATGGGGCTAGGGTTTAGCTCAGTTGGTAGAGTGCCACGCTGCACTCTCTGAGGACCCAGATTCAATCCCTAGCATCACAAAAATGGGAGAAGGATGTGGCAACCCATTTTGGAAGCAATCCTGAAAACAATCAGCCATTGAAAACCCTATGAGAGTTGCTATGAGTTGGACCCGACTCGATGGCACCTAACAACAATAACATTAAAAATAATTTCATGTTGAGCACAAATAACAAATTTGGCAGTTTATAAATTTTATTGATAATAATGGCCACAATTTACTAAACACTACCTATAAGTCCAGCACTGCACTGGAAACTTCACAAATATCATTACACTTTGTAATTAATTCAACCCTGTGTCAAACCAAACCCCTCTGATTATCTGTCCTTTAGGTGTAATCTACCTCTGACCCAGTAACAAAACCCTTACTTCTTTTTTTTTTTTTTTGAATGACAATGTTCCCAGCCCCAGTACATGAATATTTGTTGGCCCAAAATAATGACAACAGCCATCTTCCCCCATTTCTTAGCTCTTTACTATAAGAGTCACAATTTGCTCTATTCTAGCTAGTAGAAAGTTTAGTATAGAGATGGAGGGAGTCCATCTATTTTCTTGATAAAAAGAAAGATGTGGAGCTAGGCGTGGTGGCCTATAATCCCAGCAACTAGGGAGGTGGAGGCAGGAAGATCACAAGTTGGAGACCACAGGCAGTGTGCGTAATTTAGTGAAACCTTATCTCAAAAAGTAAAAAAAATGGGCTGAGGGTGCAGCTCAGTGGTACAACACTTGAAAACCATGCAAGTGTAAGGCCCCCAGTGCAACCCCTAGTACAGCAAAAAAAAAAAAAAAAAAAAAAAAAGATGTGGTTGCTTTGAATATAAATGGAGTATCTGAGCTAAAGCAGCTATTTTACAAGCATGAGTCCCGTAAGGATAAGGGAAAGGCCAAAACAATGAGAGCCTGTGGTAGTTTGAATATGAAACGTCCCCCCACAGGCTCATGTGTTAAATGCTTGGTCCCCAGCTGGTGGCACTATTTGAGGAGACCATGAAAGTTTAGGAGGCAGGGTATAGCTGAGGAAAGTGGGTCACAGAGGCCAGGTTCTTAGTGGCAGCTTGCTCCTGGGCCCTTCCCGTCTCACTCTCTGCTTCCTGTCTGCGGTGAGGAGAGGAGTTCTCTACCTTCACCGTCTGCTCTCAGCTACAATGTTCTGCCCAGGTGCACAGGGCCAAGGGACATCCACTGCACATCTGAAACCAGGAGTCAAAATAAATCCCCTCGTAAGTTGTTTCTATCAGGTATTGGTCACAGCTACACAAAAGTAACTTGTCCAAGGTGTCACTGAACCATATGACAACCATTTCCAGAACTCTTGTTGAGGAAAACTATTCTCCTCTTTGTTTAAGTCACTGAAGTCAATTGACTTTACTTGCAACCAAATGATGCAAACCCTGTGATACAGGATCCTGCCATTCTCATTTTTAGATAAGAAGGTAGGTTTAAGTAGCCCAAGGTCACACAATGGGTAAACTGTGCTGCTAGATTCAGATTGGCTTCTGTCCAAATTCACACCTTGTCTTCTCAACCACTACCTGTGTTTAAATGACCAGTGTTTTTAATGAAAGCTATGTTTTTGAAGCCCTGAGAACTCTAAAAAATAGAACACCACAAAGGAAAAAAAAAACCACAAAAAAAGCCAGTCTTCCCAGAGCCTCTCCCACCCCTGGGTCCAGGGATTACAGATCTGGGACGCTGACCTGCAGTAAGAAGCCAGAGGGCCCTGTAGATGTATTTGCTATCACATCTGGAAGTTTCTCCCCAAGCCGGACAACGGTGCCCACAGAGGGTGAGGTGGGAGAGGCCGCAGCTGGAGTTGAGGCATTGAGAGGCAAGGTTGCTGGGCTGGTGAGGGAGAACGAAGCCATGCCGGGGAGCGAGCCTGCAGATGCATTGACAGCCAGCCCTGGTGCTGACCTAGCAGGCCGTGGGTGTCCAGCCACGTGCCCTGCACAGGGATGGAGACCATGGCAACCCAGGGGGACGTGACTGGAGTTAGATACTTCCTGTGCTCTCAGAATGCTTGTCATGTAAACAGGACCGAGTGCAAACCCACACCCCAACACACGCAGCTAGCAGCAGGACACCGGGGGGCCTCAGGACTACAGGGCACAGCTGGATCCTGTCGTTTCTGCCTTTTCTACTGGGAAATGAGGGCGAGGGTGCTTTTGTCCATCCACAACCATGTCCAGGCACTGGAAAACAAGAATGCACCCATTTCAGGCCGAGGTGCTAGGTGTTGAATTAGGCACTGCATGCCTCATATTTCATCTCACCACAACCCAATCAGGTGGTTGCTAAGACTCTTGAGTTGTCAACTTTATGAAGCTGAAGATCAGAGAAGGCTGTTCAGGCTGCACAGCTAGGAAGGGCTCCATTCCATTCAGTCAGCTTCCCAAAGCCCACGCTGTGCTACCCTGGCTCCTAAGGAGCTGAGTGGAAGGAAGCAGACTTATCTTTCTTTTGCTCTACAGAGAAAAGGCAATGAATGGCTTGTGGCTCCTTGTGTTTGACCTCTGCAGGGGAAAGGTTTGTGACAACCCTAGAGTTAATTGTGCTTGACAGCTGTCACCACTAGGATGGCGAGACCAAGAGGAGGAGCTCTGGAAACCTAGGTGAGGGGAGGCAGACCTTTTTCTGAAAAGATTGTGGTCCTGATTCAGATGGGTAGGTCTAGAAACAGATTTTCCCTTCAGTGTACAGATGCTGTGACCCAGCCCTGTGCAGAAGGGCAGGCTGGAGTCAGGGCAGAAAGGGAGAATGGAGCGTCCCAATGAGAAGGGTGAGGACACAGGGTTCCTAGAAGCAGGTGGTGGAACAGTGCTCAACTTGGCAGTAGAGGGGGGGAGGAGCAGTCCCTGAGGGGAGTGTCTGCCTCATCGACTAGACTCTGCATGTTCAATGGACTCAGGGGAAATCCTGTTCCATGCCTCAACTCCCTGTGCTGGGCTTGGTTCCTGGACAGGCAGTTGAAGCCCTCAAGACGGATTAGGCAGAGATGCACTTCCCCCAGCCGTTCCTCTTCCTCCCTGGGAGACACTGTTCCTCCTTTGCCCTAGCCTGTCTCTACCTTGGGGTCCCTCCCTTTGGAGTCACTTTGTCCGAGTGCCCTTCACCCATTGCAGCCTCACTGCTGTGACCAGCCTCTCCTGCACCCCCAGCTCTCCTGCTCTTGGAAGGGCTCCATTCCCTCAGCCTGTCCCACTGCGGCTTACCTTCATTCACCCTGTCCTGCTCAGAGTCCCTTCCCAGCGCAGAGCTGACCCACCACAGTGCTGCTGCATGCCCCACAGCACCTTGTCATCCTGATGGTGGCCCTGTTCCAGCCCTCCATCCTCTCCATGAGCCCACTGCTGCCAACACAGCTCTGGAAATACAGAGAACCCAACAGTAGGTGTTCTGGGTGAGAAAGATGCAAGAGATTACAGAGATCAGCCAACATGGCACTCTCAACACAGCTCTTCAAGGGTCCTTGTTACACATAATTCCAGCTGGATCTGGGCGACAGGATGGGTTAAATTACTTAAAAATTTATTTTTGATATATAGACAAATGTGTATTTCCCTAAATAGTTTTGCATAGTGCTGTATGTGGTGTATATATATGTGTGTGTGTACACACATACACACACACACCACACACGTAGATAAATAGATAGATAGATATACATAAATAGATAGATAGAAAGAGAGCCTGCAGCTATACCACTGTGTATCTGATCCTGTCAGATCTTGGAAGCAAAGCAGGGTCGGCCCTGGTTAGTACTTGGATGGGAGACTGCCTGGGAACACCAGGTGCTATAGGCTTGGAAGAAGGACCTGGTAAACCACTCCCAAAAAACATCTAGCCATTGAAAACCCTATGAGTAGCAGAGAAGCACTGACAATAGTGTTATGTCTATTGTATGTAGGGTCGCTATGAGTCGGACACAGACTCAACGACACCTAACAACAACAACAACTACACACACACACACACACACACAACTTTAAAATTAAAAGTCAGCTAACATAGCAACAAATGAAGTAGAGACAGTATATCTACACAAGCTTGTTTCATATTATGTTGGTGTTTTCAGGTGCCATTGAGTTAGGTCCAACTCATAGTGACCCTCATAGGGTTTTCAATGCTGATTGTTTTGGGATTGCTTCAGAAGTGGATTGCCACACCCTTCTCCCGTTTTTGTGGTGCTGGGGATTGAGCCTGGGTCCTCAGAGAGTGAAGAGCAATGCTCTACTGAGCCAAACCCTAGCTCCATTTCACATTATACCACTATTAAAATATTCAGATACATAATTGTGGAATCAAAATCTACTCAGTGTATATTAAAGCCAATGATTCCCACTTGTTCCGCTTCACTCTCTTTGCACTGAATTTGGATCATGAAGTGCTGACTTCAGGTGTTCCAGGGAGCACTTTGGCTTAGTGTAAACCAGTCTAATCCTGTTCAGTAGAAACAAGACTGTCCTTTTTAAGAATATTTTTGACTGTCTACATGGGAAGTTCAAAGTAGTACAAATTGAACTAAATTGAACTAAGAAAGGAGATAGTTTCATTTCTTTCTTCTTTCCCTTTCTTTTCCTTCTTTCTTTCTCTCTCTCCCCTTCTTTCTCTCTTTCTTTCTTTTTTCCTTTCTTTCTTCCTTCCTTTTTTTCCTTCTCTTCCTCAGTACTTAGGAGTTGAACCCAGGGCTTTGCACATGATTTTAAATTGATCTACCACTGGGCTGCATCCCCAGTCCATTTTTTTTTTTCTTAGACAGGGTCTTGCTAAGTTCCACAAGTTGCCTTTGGCCTCAAACTTGGAATCCTCTTGCTTCAGCCTCTCGAGTTGCTGGGATTAGAATCATGTGCCACCAAGCCCAGTTCTAGGAATTAGTTTCTTAAACTCTTGTGCTTGATCCCACCAGTCAGACTTCCTACTGACAAACACTTTCACCTTTTCTAATTTTGTTTCTTGTCTTATTTATTTGTGGAATTGTGTATTGGGCATCTACTATTTCCTTGTGTCAAAGATGGTGAATTTTGGCTATTGGCATTGTTCCCCTCCTGATCCCATGAGCTCTGCAAGGGTTGGAACCACATCTGTCTGGTTTGGCATTGATCTCAGGATTCAGCACAGGGGTTAGCATATGGAAGGCATCTAATAAACAATGTAGAGTGAACTAATACACTCAGATATGTGCTTCTGATTTGATTAACTTGAGAAGAAAATCCCTGGGTAAGTACGCATGTCAGGGCCAACACAGTACCTTCTGCCTTTTCTCTTACTGATTATAGTGAATCATTTTTACAAGGTTACACCATTTAAATTCTGTTTTGTACTTATACAAGTCTCTCGTGTTTTGTGTAAAGATTGATTCCAAAAATAAAATATCATTGCCAATATTGTAGTTATGTAAAACTTATGATAGCACCAAATACCTCTGCAATCCTATGTCACTACCACTGAATGCTCTGGCACATGGGGCCAAATCCGTTCTCTTTAATTCCACCACTCCTCAAAATCTGGCCATTTCCATTTGCTTCATCTTTGTGCTGGGACTTTCTCTTATTTGTTTGTTTTCCATGGGTTTTTAAAGTTCTTTCTTTTTATCTTGTTGAGAGAAGCAAGCAATTTTCTTATTAAATTACTCTATGGTTCCAGAGTATTAATATAACTTGTTGAGTCAAATCCATTTCTTTCTTGGAGACAGCCATTTTGGAGTCTTTTAACTTCACATTCTAACTTGGACCAATTGGTTTGTAAACTCCCTGCACAACTGTCATTTAATGTCTTTTTTCATTATATCATTAAGCTCTTTTTTAACTTCATTTTTCAACTTCCAAGTAAATTCCAGTCATTTTTTGTCTTTTAAACAGATGTGAGAGATGATCCCTGACTCCTCACAATTCTGAAACGAATTGAGTCTTCCTATCACTCTCTAGGGTCTGCTGGCTTCAAAGAGGTCATCAGTGTGGATGTGCCGGAGAGCAGATGCACAGGGAGCCTAGCTCAGATTCACCCCATCTCACGGAAAAGTTTCTAAAACATGTTGGAGTTACTGCTCCTAGGGAGCTGTCGGGGCTGGGAGTTAGCTCAGTGGGTGGAGCACTGCTCTGCAGTCTCCAAGGTCCTGGGTTCATTTCCTAGCACTGCAAAAATGGGAGAAGAACATGGCGATCCATTCCCAAGGCAATCCAGAAACAAACAGCCATGGAAAACCCTATGAAGGTCGCTATGAGTCAGACAAGACTCCATGGCACCTAACAATAGGGAGCAGTCAGAAAAGAAGCCAGAGTAGGGAAGAGGATTAGATATAATCACATCAGTAGAGCTTCTGGAATGGAACGCTCACCAGAATGAGGTGGGACAGCACCGCGTACCTTCAAGGAGCTGTCAAGGCTGGAGATCTGCACTTTGCCTGAGTGTGCTGCTGGCCTGGGCCCATCTGGCCTTCTGAATTTTGGCAGTTTATAAACCTACATAGAGGAACTGGGATGCTCTGCATTCGTCCTTGACCTCTTTCTGACCTCACCTTGGGACGGCCACATGGTTGGGCATTGGGTGACAGGTTCCATGTTCTAAATACTTGGAAGATATTTGCTAGACTATATTCCAGGTTTCAATGTTGACGCACTATTGCATCAATGTATTTGTTTCTTTATATTTGACCTTTCTTATGTGTGCTTTATTTTTTCTTTGTAGAAACTTTCAGTAATATCTCTTTACCTTTAGCAGGGGAGATATATATATATATATATATATATATATATAGATAGATAGATAGATAGATAGATAGATAGATAGATAGATGATAGATAGATAGATAGATATCACTCTCATAGTTGTAATGTATTTCTTTACAGCTTTCCGTGACCACTTCTCCAGCAAGTGTGTTCCCAAATGAAAAGGGCTGGTTGCTTAATTCCCACAACGCATAGTTGTAAATGTATTCACTTTTTTGTGATTCTTTCCTGTTATTTCAGTGGAGTTAGTATGTGTGAGCTGTTTGTTATTTTGAACTGAAAGTCCACACTAAAAAACAGAAATATATATATATATGTGTATATATATATATATATATATGTATATATATGTATATATATGTATATATATGTATATATATATATATATACACATATATATATATTTCTCCTTTTTTCTCCATTATTTGCATAGCTTTGGGTGGATGCATTTCACACTGAAGACCTGAGCCATGTTTTTTCCTTTTGGCTCAAAGAAATTTCTTTTTTAAAAAATTACCTTACGTCCTCTTTTCATTTACTGGGTTGTTTTCCTAGGACGGATTTTGAGCACCTGATTCAGCCCTTTATGTTTTTTCTCTCATGTTTTATACCCATTTTCTTTTGTTCCATGTTCTTGACAGTTTCCGTAATTTTATCATCTAATGCTGCTATTAAATTTTTATTGCAGAAATTATGTTTCAAATTCCCAAGCAATCATTCTCTGAAAGTCCAATTTTTAAAGCAATGTGTCCTTGTTCCACTGGTGCCCTATCTTCTCAAATTTCCAAAGATAGTTTTCCAAAGACAGTTTTAAGTTTTCTTTCTTTTCCTAGGTATTTTATTTTCTCCAAGGTTGGATTTTATTTTCTTTCTTAAAATTTGTTTTGAACAGTTTTTTTCTCCTCTGGGTCTGTCTTTCTTTAGTAATCTGTTGGTTTTCCTCAAAATGCCTATAATCCTGGATTTCCTTTTGTATGTAAGAAAGATGAGGTCAGTTAGTGGAGATCTTGGCACAGCTTTCCGTGACCACTTCTCCAGCAAGTGTGTTCCCAAATGAAAAGGGCTGGTTGCTTAATTCCCACAACGCATAGAACTGTCCCTGGAAGTGCAGAAGGAGGGTATGGGAATGTTGCCTTGAGTCCGAATCAGGCAAAAATGCAGCTGCACTGGTATCTGGCACAGGGCTGTGGTCACACAGGTAAAGGCTGAGATGAGGAGAGGGTTAGCAAAACCTCATAGTGGGGAAAATGCCCAAGGATATGAAAAGTAGGGAAGTTAAGGATTAAAAGGACCGGGGCACGGTAGCACATGGCTGCGCTTGTGAGTGTGTTCAGTGAATGCTGATCATAGGGGTCTGTTTGTGGAGAGCAGACATCGGCTCCTCATGGGTCCCCATCATATGATAAAATGAGGGCAGCTTTGCACTGCGGTTGGCAGTAAACCCGGACACTGACAGCCCTGACCTCTTCAAGCAAATTTGTCCCTGAAGAGTTAATCTCAGCTTTTGTGCTGGGGGCAAATGCTGCTATTGCCAATTGCCTTATGTGCTGATGAGCCAATAAAGGAAGCAGAGCAATATATTTGGAATAATCAACTCAGCTGTCCAGTCGATTACTTCCCGTGGCTATTGCTCTACCTCTCTTGCCTAATCTTAGATCCACTAATTCTGAGCTTGGCCCTTCTCTTGAGTCTCTATTGTGGGATCCCAGTTCCCACCCCTTCCACAGTCCTCCCCAGACTGTGTTCTGCCTACAGCTTCCTCCGTTCTGGACCATCCGTCTGTGTGATCTGCCTGCTTTGTGTCCTCTGGAAATTCACTGAAATACTTGCCTCATCACTCCTCCCCAGACTCTTTCACTCTCACAGTTGTAAATAGGTTCACTTTTTTGTGGTTCTTTCCTGTTATTTCAGTGGGGTTAGAATATGTGAGCTGTTTATTATTTTGAACTGAAAGCCCACATTAAAAAAAAAAAAAGAAATAGAACTTCTAGCAGAGTGTCCAACACATTGCAGCTACTCAGTAAACAGCAGCTATTGCAATAGTTATTACTAAGTTCAAGTTGTCAAAACATTTTTTACTTCTATGAAACCAGGATATGTCACCTGTAACGTTCAATTGAGTTCAACTTCTGCTTCTGGAACCTTATGACATAAATCCCTTTGACTGTCACAGGAAATCTTTTAGGACTCCTGTGTCTCTAACCTTCCTTCCTAGGGAGGGAGCTAGCTGAGGGAAGTGAAGATCATGGACAGGAGGATGGGGAGGAGGGTCAGTGTAGAGGGACAAAGGGGAGAGGATAATCTCAATGTAAACAATGCAACTTCATGAGTACATAGGAAAAATAGAGAAAGATAACTCAAATACCCATTTGAGTTTTACTACGTATTAGTCATAAGCCTCCATAAACTTTGTGGATTGAGGAAAGGGTAGCCAGAAGTCATGTAATGGTTGCATAATGGAAAAAGCCAATGCTTTATTACTCTGTACTCCACCATCATTTACTAATAAAGGGAGAAAAAAAAAAAGAGAGTAGAAAGAAGGAGGGAGGGGACTAGCAAAGGGAGGTAAAGGTTGTGGAAGGTGGGAAGGGGAGGAGAAACAATGTAGAGGGACAAAGAGGGAAAGGATAATTTCACTGTAAACAATGCAACTTCATGAGTACATGGGAAAAATAGGGGAACATAACCCAAATATAGACACAAGTTGCACTACATATTAGTCAAAAGGTTCTCTAAGCTTTGTAAGTTGATGAAGGTGTAACCAAAAGTCATGTAATAGTTGCACAATGGAAAAAGCAAATGCTATATTACTCTGTACTCTACCAACATTTGCCAATAAAGGGGAAAAAAACCCTTCCTTGCTTCAGCGTAAATAATCTTGGTGCTGCTAACACCTCTTCATTCAACAGAATTTTGCATCATCACTAATTGGCAACTGAGGTAGATGACAGGTGCTAAGTAATCATGGTGGAGGGAGTGACTCATTCTGTCCAAGTTGAGAGCAAGGGTTAGGAAAGACTTCTAGACAAAGTCCTATCTGAATTGAGTATTGATGAAAAAGAAGTTTATTGGGTGGATGAGGTCTGGAAAGCATCTCGTGTAGAAATGTGAGATGCAAAAGGCTAGAGCAAGAAAGGTCACGGAATGTGGATTTGCAAAGGCTGAAGCAGGATCCATACACACACAAGACATTGCTGGAGAGGAAGCCAACACTGAAGCCATGAAGGGCCTTGAAGTCCAAGCTAAGGAGTTTAGACTTTATCCTCTAGAACAGGCATGGCCAACCCTCAGCCCGTGGTCTCATGGGGCCCAGGACGGTTAGTAACACAGCCCTACAAAATCCTTTAACATCATGTGGGTTTTAGTGCTTGTATTATTTGTGACTCCATGCATAGTTCCAATTTTGAAATTCCAAAGTGATATTGCACGTGTTTATAGAACAACACCTAATGCTTTATGACGTACTGGAGTGGGGCCACAGTATCAAATTCTAACTAACTTTCAAGTAAGCATAATGCATCACAGTCAGTAATATGAGTCAGGTTAGCACTGTCACCCATCACCTGGTCACTCAGATATGTTGTTGTTGTTAGGTGCTGTCAAGTCAGTTCCAACTCATAATAACCCTATGTACAACAGAAGCAGACACTCCCTGACACTGTGCCATACATATGATCTGGCAATATATTTGACAGTGCTTCTCTGCTCTTCATGGGGTTTTCAATGGCTGTTTCTGGAGTGAGTGGCATAGCTTTCAGCCTCGCAGCAACACTCAAGCCCCCTTAGCATGACAAGCTGACAGGCACCTAGCGGCTAGCTGAGTATAACTGGGTGGAACTGGAAGTGATTTAAAGCTGTTTGGAGCCACTTAAGGGGTAATCAGAGATTACATGAGTTTTTGGCAATTTAGCCAGTAAATGCAGCAATTACTGATAATATTTTTGAAAATCTAATTCAACCCAATTCTAGATGTTGCAAATTGACCATCTCAAAATGTACTCGAGAACTAAGAATTGTGACCACTTCCATCAAACTAGACCTTGATAGATTAGTTTTACACAAACAAGGTTAAACTTCCCACTAGTTTTCTATTGTTCTAATTTTGCTAAACTTTATAATCAAAATATAAAAAATAAAAGAATCCTTAGTATGTATTTCCCTACGTGTCTGTCAGCTTATCATGTTGTGGTGCGTGTGTGTTGCTGTGAGGCTGAAAGCCATGCCACTGGAATTTCAGATACCAGTATGGGCACGCACGTTGGACAAGTTTCGGTTGAGCTTCCAGACAGATAGACTAGGAGAAGGACCCAGCAGCCCACTCACAATTAGCCATTGAAAACCCTATGAATAGCAGAGAATCACTGTCAAATATAGTGCTGGAAAATGAGCTTCCCCCAGGCTCGAAGGCATTCAAGAAACAACTGGGGAACAGTTGCTGCCTCAAAGAAGAGTAGACCTTAATGCAATAATGAGCTCAAACATAAAATGATCATGTGCTCCACACAGTGTCGAGTAGTATTTTGTTCTGTTGGCTATGAGTCAGATGTTCTGTTTGCTATGAGTCAATGGCACCTAACAATAGCAACAATATGTATACACATGAACTATCTTATATAATTTGTGTATGGCCCGAGGCAATTCCTATTTACTCCATGTGGCCCAGGGAAGCCAAATGGTTGGACACCCTACTTTAGATATTGTGGGGGGTGTTTTAATGATATTAATCAGAGTTAAAATGCTGGGCACCATGGCACATGCTTATAATCCCAGAGATTTAGGAGGCTGAGGCAGGAGGATCACAGGTTGAAGGCCAGAGGTAGTCTGCACAACTTAGTGAGACCCTGTCTGAAAATAAAAAATACGAAGGACTCAGGATGCAGTTCATTTGTAGAGCACTTGCCTAGCATATGTAAGGCCCTGGATTCAAGCCCCTAGTACTGGGGAAAAAAAAAAAAAAAAAACAGAGTTGAAGGTTTAGATTTCAGTTTTCTAAAGATTACTGTTATATTTTAAAGAACATATTAGAGATGATAAGGTAACATTTAGGGAGAAAGAAAGAGGGAAGGATTCAATAGATATTTAAAATGCAAGTATAATAGCTTTTCTAGAGCTGTCTTAACAAAACACCACAAATGTGGTCCCTTAAAAACAGCAGTAATTCATTTTTTCATGGTGCTGCAGGCTAGAAGCCCCAAAGCCCTGGTGTTGGCAGGGCTGTGCTCCCTCTGACGTGGCAGGGAGAGTCCTCACTCAGTTCTTCTGTCTTCCCCTGGAAGTCATCCATCCCTGGTGCTCCTTGGCTTGCAGCTGTGTTACTCCACTCTGCCTCTGTCCTTGCCTGGCGCTCTCTCTGCGTGTCTGTCCTCTCTTCTCATAAGGACGCCAGTCATAGTCGAGTAAGGTCACCTCAGGACATCAACTTTGCTTGATTACGTCTGCAAATATTTTATTTCCAAATAAGACCACATTCCTGGGGACTAGGGGTTCAGATTTCAAAATGTCTTTTGTGGGGACAAAATTGAGTCCGCAATAGTAGACTTAGTGGGGCTCAGTTTGGGACTGACTGACAGGGCTGAAGGAGAGAGAGGTGTCTACTTTGGCTTAGTGATGTGATTAACAAAAATTGGTAAACTTGGAGATGGAGGCATGTTGAGCTGAGGAGACAGAGTTCAGTTTGCGAATGCAGAGTGTGAGAAGTGAGGGGGATGTTTAGGTAGAGATAGATATCCAGGGGTGCTTATAAGAATGTGGGTACTTCAAGAGCTCCACACTGAAACCCTAACTTGAAGGTCATCAGTGTAGAGAATGATTACTAGAGTAATAAACTGAAAACAAAATAAAAATAAAAACCACGTGTGCGGAGCCCCAGCCAGCCATGTGCAAAGACTACGTGGAAGCCCCCAGCCAACAGCAGCAGCTGCCAATCTCCCAGTCCCCGAACAGCAGTGATTGCCAGGGTGTGACCAAGGCCATCTCAGCATCCGATGCTCAGGGAGGATGAGCACACAGAGCAGGATGAGCTCCCTCATCCTCCCTCACCTCCAGATTGCAGATGATAAGAATGGTGGTATTTAAGCCATTGAATTTTGTAGTTCATTATTAAAGCAAGAGGTACTCAAAACAAGTATGTATTTTGACTGTATGATACAAACTCATTTATCACCATGGATACATGTTTGCCTGGATCTCTGAAGCTGTTATTTTTTCCCCCTTCTGAAGACTCAATGGCTATGATCAGTTGGTATTTTATGTTAAAATATAGTTTGATATTTATTGGTAACAGCTCAGCATCCTGATGTTTGGAAATGTTAAGTCTAAAATGCATTGCCTAGGAAATGGAATGGTATGCACCAATTTTGTTAATGTTCATGCCATTTAGGTCCTGAAATAATGAATAATCTTTAAAAGAAGCAAAGAAATGCAAACAAAAGAAAATTAAAAAGAAAAATAGTTTCAAGGGCAGGAAGGGGCTTAAACTGCCCCATTTACAGAAATTTTATTGATTTTCTGTTCTATGTGAATGACTCACTTTTTGGTATATTTGACTAACCTTCTATCCTTCAGTTCCTATAATTCAGTTCGCCTGGCAACATGAAATCTTCATTATATCTCATCCTATTAGTCTTACATGCAGAGTGTGAAAAGAAATACACAGGATAGAGTTTGATTTAACATTTTCCTCACCATAAAACCACAAAAATGTCCTCTGAACCATATTGTTATTAGATGGGGAAAAAATCATTATCCAGTGATGTGTGGTCCAAAACTGTAGCCACTATGCATATGTAGTTATTGAAAATATGAAATGTGACTTTTCTGAATTGAGACTTCTGTATGTATAAAATAAGCACTTGATTTCAAAGATCCCACTTAATTTCAAAGATTTAGTATTTAAAAATAATTAAAATATTTCATTAATAATTTTACACTGATTATGTTGTTGTTGTTGTTAGGTGCCATTGAGTCGGTATCCAACTCATAGCAACCCTCATAGGGTTTTCAATGGCTGACTATTTCGGAATTGCTGTGGGAGTGAATTGCCAGACCCTTCTCCCATTTTTGCAGTGCTGGGAATTGAATTCGGGACCTCAGAGACTGCAGTGCAGCGCTCTACCAACTGAGCTAAATCCCAGCCCATACTGATTATTGTTGTTGTTAGGTGCCGTGGAGTTGGTATCCGACTCATAGCGAGCCTTTGTCCAACAGGGGAAACACTATTGTCAGTGCTTCTCTGCTGTTCATAGGGTTTTTCAATGGCAGATTGATTTTTTTGGGGGAGGGGGTTGCCAGGTCCTTCTCCCAAGCCTACAGCTTCTGGTGTTCCTAGGCGGTCTCCCATCCAGGTACTAACCAGGCCCGACCCTGCTTAGCTTCTGAGATTTGACGGGATCGGATGCCATGGGGCTACAGCTGCAGGCACACTGATTATAGATTACTATAATTTTGGTAGATGAAATTAATTCAATATATTTTATTTAATCTGTTTATTTTTTATTTTGAGACAGGATCTTACTAAATTGCACAGGCTGCTTCTGGCCTCAAACTTGTGATCCTCCTGCCTCGGCCTCCTGAGTAGCTGAGATTATAGGTTTGCACCATGGACACTCAGCTGTGTTTTGTTTTTGTTTTTTAAATTTGTTTTGTTTTGTTTTGTTTTTGAGATAGGGTCACATTTTGTAGCTCAGGCTGGCCTGAAACTTGCTGTGTAGACCCGGTTGGCCTCGTACTCAAGTTGATCCTTCTGCTTCAGCCTCCTAAGTGCTGGGATTACAGATCTGACCACCACACCCAGTTAATGTTTTTTAAACATGAGTACTAGAAACTTTAAAATTGTGCACGTGGTTCAACTTTGTGACTCTTATTACATTTTATTGGATGCCTCTGCTCTAGAATCCTGTGCTAACGATATGGGTTACAGACAAAGATGTAGAACTGCACCTCAGGCTGATGTTGTTGTTGTTGGTAGGTGCCTCATCAGTGTCTGACTCTTAGCGATCCTACATACAACAGGCAAAACACTACTGTCAGTGCTTCTCTGCTGTTCATAGGGTTTTCAATGGCTGATTGATTTTTGGGAGTGGGTTGCCAGGTCCTTCTCCCAAGCCTACAGCACCTGGTGTTCCCAGGTGGTCTCCCATCCAGGTACTAACCAGGTCCAACCCTGGTTAGCTTTTGAGCTCTGATGGGATTGGATGCCACAGTGGTACAGCTGTAGGCACTCAGGCCGATAGGACCACAGAAATATTGTCGGTTTTCACAGTAACTGGGCCCCCTTACTGTAGCCTGACAATCTTCGCTTCCACAGCTGTCCCAGACAGTTCTGTTTGATGGAGCTGTTAAGTATGCTGGTCCCCTACAATCTCCCCCAACATGCTTCAACCCCTATTTTGGGGAAATTGGAAGCCCCCACAGGGGTACTTCCTACCTCCAAACCTAAAAGTGCATTTTTAAAAAACATTGTTCAAAGATAATTAACTGTCTAAGCAAAAATAATAATAAATTGTGAAGTTTGCAATATGATGGACTATAGTGTATGACAATAATAGTGCAAAGGCTGGGAAAAGGAAAGTGGAAATACTATCTCATGAAATTTGTCTACCATGATAATGCCAGGTGAAGGCAGGCAGTGACAAGCTAAAGATGTGTTCTATGGAATCCTCTACATCAGTGAAGAAAGGGTAGTCTTTTCAATAAGTGGCGCTAAAACAATTACATATACTTATTGAAAAAACTGAACTCTGAACCTTATCTCACAACGTATGTAAAAGTTACCTTGAATCACAGACCCAAATATAAATGATTACAGAAGAAAGCATAGCAGAAAATCTTTGCAATCCTATGGCAGGCAAAAATTTCTTAAGTAGGATAAATTTTTAAAAAGTTGATAAGTTAGGTTTCATTAAAACTAAAATTCCTGCACTTTGAAAGACAACATAAAAATTAAGAAGCAAACCTATAAGGTCGAAAAAATATTCACAATGCATTTATCTTTCTCACAATGGACTTATATCCTGCTTATGTTATTAATTCTTACAACTTAACAATAAGGAGGTAACACAGTGAAATATGGACAAAAATATTTGAATAGATAATTCATCAAAGAAAAGATGTGTGGCTGGGCAACATGGCACCCTCTTATCCCAGTGAAGTGGGAATCTGAGAAAGGAGGATTGTGAGTTCAAGACCAGAGGCAGCCTGCACAACTCAGTGAGACCTTGTCTCAAAAAATGAAAAAGGGGCTGGGAGTGTGTTGGGGATTTTTAAAGCACCCCATAAACAGGGTCCCTCTAACCAGCATGAGGGGCTAACACTCAGGCTACATTCTACTCACTCCTTTATTGCCGCTCCCATCGAGTGAGCAAAGATGGCCCCTGACCAGCCTGACCAGCCTCAACCAGCTCAATTTTGATTGGCTACCCCTAGCACCTCACTTAAATAACTGCCCCTACCTGGTAGGTATGACAGTTTACCTGCTGTACCTGTCAGGAATATGACCTGATTGGCTAACCCCGGTATACACCCCCTCCCAGGAGCCGATATAAGCAAGCTCCTGGACCCCACCTGGACCCTCTTGTTTTCACCTGCTATGGGACCCCATCACCTTGACCCAGCCCTCCCTAATCCTGTGGAAGACCACCTAGCAAGCTGACGAGTCAAGACCACAGGCCCCGAAGTGCAGAAGGCTACAAACAAGCCACGAAGAGCCTCCTGATTCCTCCTACCCTTGGGAAGGAAAGAGGCAGAGAAGGCGAGCTGTGAGAGTCAAGACCACCGGACCTCCAGCCCAGCAGAACACCAACTGCTTGTAGCTGTGCCTTTAAGGCTGAGCTAGCACTTGAGCACTTCACTGGGGCTGCTTGCTGGTTGCACCCCACTTGGGGAGTAACCCAATAAACCTTCCCTCTCCTGTTTCCCTCAGAAGGTCTCCTGAGGTCCTTCTTTGGTGCCTCCAGCCACCACACCAACCTGGTCCAGTGGGTCTCCAATACCCACTCAGTGTCAGGGCAAGGCTTTGACCTCTGCCAGTCCTGAGCTGAACCCTGACAGGAGTGTGGTTTAGTGGTAGAGCACTTACCTAATATGAGTGAGACCCTAGCTTCAAATCCTTAGTGCTGCAAAAAAGAAAAAAAAGAAGAAAAGATAAAGGCATGTGGGAATGTACTCAATACCAGTCATCAAAGAAGCCCACTACACTAGCTAAAATCAGGACTATGCATAATGCTAGGTATTGCAAAGGATGTGAAGAAACTGGAAGTCTCATGTTTGGACATTTCTTATAGAGTTAAGCATATACTTACTGTGTGAATGATCAATTCTACCAATTATTCACAAAAATAAGAAATTATTCCTGCAAGTCTATGGCCATACCACACTGAACACACTTGAACTTGTCTGATGTCAGAAGCTAAGCAGGGTCAGGTCTGGTTAGTACTTGGAAGGGAGAAGTTATGCCCATAAAAAGGATACTATAAACCGGGCACAGTGGCCCACGCCTGTAATCCCAGCAGCTTGGGAGGCGGAGGCATGAGGATTCCAAGTTTGAGACCAGAGGCAGTCTGTTTAACTTATCGAGACCCTGTCTCAAAAAGTTAAAAAGTGGGTTGAGGGTGTAGCTCAGTAGGCCATCACTTGCAGAGCATGCAGGTGCAAGGCCCTGGGTTCAACTCCCAGTAGCAAAAAAAAAAAAGGATACTATACAAATTCTCAGTGTAGCCTTATTGATAAAAGCAAAAACCTGGAAGCAGCCTAAATATCCATCAACAGATAAATCCATGTAGTAACAGTGGCATATTTATACCACAGAATGCTTCTCAGCTATAAAAAGGTCCAATTGTTAAGGTCAATGCATATTTCTACAAGCACTGTGTGGGAGTTTCCAGTGCTCTACATAGTTGCCACATTTGGATTTTTAAATTTTTTAAGTGTTTGTCATCCTGATGATTATACAGTAATTAAAGCAGTATAAAAGTAGAAATGATAGCAGAATAAATAAAATAGAGATGCCAGAGGCAGACCAACACTGTGGTGGAACCTTGGCATGGGACAGAATTGATAAAACAAACAATTTGGAAAACAATGGGTTATTTGATATATAATACCATGTGGGTAAATACAACATCATCCTTATCTCATATACATAAACACTAGATAGACGAAAGACCTCAATGTCAAAATCAAAAAGTTAAAGACGTTAGAACATATGAGAGCCAAAATCAAATAAAGACAAAAGAAATGGAAACTACAAACCAATATTCCTTGTGAATGTTGCTTCAGAAATCCTAAACAGAACACTAACAACTGAATTAAACTGAAGCAGGCTCCCAAAGACAACCCCCACCACCCTGCAATGAAAGCCAGTAGTTCCTTACTAAAGCCCTGTTTGTTCAGCTAAAGGTTGTTTGTTGTTGTTGTTGTTGTTAGGTGCCGTCGAGTCGGTATCCGACTCATAGCGACCCTCTGTACTACAGGGGAAACGCTATTGTCAGTGCTTCTCTGCTGTTCATAGGTATGGTTTTCAATGGCAGATTGATCTTTGGGAGGGGGTTGCCAGGTCCTTCCCCCAAGCCTACAGCTTCTGGTGTTCCCAGGATGGTAGCTTGTTACAAATAATGTGTGTCTAAATCATTTTGGTTTCTTCCAAGTGCCATGGTAAATTCTTCCAATAACACAGCTGTCTTCCTCAAGTTTTAGCTGATATGTTCTTAAATTGCTATCAAGGACGTTTGTGTGAACCATTATGGTTTCATGCAGAAGACCTTGCCACATTGTATTGTGATAAGCTACCTACATTTTAACTAGACAACTACAAAATGACTAATTCTTTGTTCTCATTTTAGAGGAATTCCTGCCTCCCCATCCCCCTATGTAGGTTGCTAGGTGACTTACTGTCCTTTTTTTTTTTTCCTGCTTCTGCATCATGCTTTGCTTTTCCTTTTTGGGTGGGTCCTAGCCTTGTTTCCCTTTTGTAAGTGCACCCATCAAAAGAAACATAAAAACCGAGCTTCCTTTGTTTGGGGCTCAATCTTTGGAAAGGATTTCACTGGGCCACACATCAATGTAAATAAACTCTCGTACTTGCTTCTGATTTCTACAGCCTCATTTATCCCTCAACAAAACAGTTCACTAATAGTATCATACACCATGAAAAAGTGGGATTTTTACTGGCAATATAAGGATGGTTCAACATACAAAAAACAATCAGTGTAATACAGTACATTAACAAAATGAATGACAAAAACCACACAGTCATCTTAATCACTGCAGAAAAAGAATTTAACAAAATTTAACTCCCATTCTTGATAAAAACACTGAAATGGGGAATAGGGAAAAAATTACCTCAACATTATAAAAGTCATGTATGAAAATCCCACAGATAACCTCAACCTCATACTTAACAGAGAAAGACTGAAAGCTTCTCCTCCAAGTTCAAGAATAATACAAAGATGTCCACTTTTACCACTACTATTTAACATGTTAATGTTTATTTTAGCAGAATAATTAAGCAAGAAAAAGAAATAAAACATGTATAAGTTGAAAAAGAAGAAGTAAAATTATCTCTTTCCACAAACATGATTTTATATGTTTTTGTTGTTGTTAGGTGCCGTAGAGTCAGTATCCGACTCATAGCGACCCTCATAGGGTCTTCAATGGCTGACTGTTTCGGGATTGCCTTGGGAGTGGATTGCCAGGCCCTTCTCCCATTTTTGGGGTGCTGAGAATTGAACTCGGGACCTCAGAGACTGCAGAGCAGTGCTCTACCCACTGAGCTAAATCCTAGCCCCGATTTTATATGTAGGAAGCCCTAAAAAAAGTCTATACATACACACAGCAAATCAATAGAACTGATAAATCCAACAAAGTTGTAGTATGCAAATCAACACTAAAAAAATTTCTTTCTTTCTTTTCTTTTTTTCTTTTTTTTTTGATTGGGGATTGAACCTAAGGCCTCACAAGTACTAGACAAGCACTTTGCCATTGATATATACCCTCAGTCCTTCTTTAAAATTTTATTTTGAGACAGCGTCTTGCTAAATTATGCCGGCTTGCTCTGGTCTCAAACTTGCAATCTGCCTGCCTCAGCCTCCCAAATAGCTGCATCATGGTGCCCAGCTCCAGTCAGCTGCATCTCTGTATCAACCAACAAAGACCAAAGTGAAAAGGAAATCAAGGAAGCAGCCTGCTTACTACAGATCAAAAAGGACAAAATGCTTTAGAACAGAGAGGTAAATAAACCAAAAGTTTTGTACACTGAAAACTATAAAATATTGCTGAAAAATAATTAAAGAAGAAAAATGAGAAAACTTCCATGTTCACAGACTGGAAGATTTACTTAGATTAAAATTTATCATCACTCAAAGTGACTTCCAATGCAATGCAATCTTTTCATTTCTTTTTCTTTTTTCTTTCTTTCTTTTCTTTTCTTTTCTTTTCTTTTTCTTTTTCTCTCTTTTTTTTCTTTTGCAGTACTAGGGGCCTCACACATGTTTTGCAAGTGCTCTGCCACTGAGCTGCACCCCAGCCCCGTTTTTGCATTTTATCTTCAGTCAGGGTCTCACTTAAGTTACACAGGCTGCCTCCGGCCTTGAACCTGCAGATTCTCCTGCCTCTGTCCCCTGAATTGCTTGGATTACAGTCATGCACCACTATACCTGTCTCAATGGAATCTTTATTTAAAAAAAAACAACTTTTTTTTTTCTTCTGAAAACTGTGTTACTACGAAGCAGGTTCAGGCATCTGGCAGCAAAACCTCATTGGCAGCAGTAAATACCTCAGTCTGTGTTCACCTAGGAAAGAATTCAGAACCAACACAAAAGCTGTAGTAGAGAATATTGACATAATTTATTAAAAGATATTACACCTTTAAGGAATAATCACAGAAAACTGTGGCACCCAGAGAAGCTTAGCTAAATATGGAAAGGAACTTGGAAAACCCTCACTTCTCTGGGTGAATCGGCAGTAGGACATTTCCATTCCCAAAGGAAGGTAAAGCTGAGGAGTACAGAAGAGGTAAGCAGGCTTCTAGAAGGAGAAGCGCCTTGGATAGAGAGAGAAGATGGCAGCCCGAGGGAAGGGGCGGCTTGCCTGGAGCTGCCCCTGAGAAGAGGTGGCAGGCAGGTGGCTTTCCAGGAGGAGGAGGAGGAGGAGGAGGAGGAAGAGGAGGAGGAGGAGGGAAGGGAAAGCATGGAGCGAAGAGAAAGAAGGAGGAACAGGACAGGGCGAGCAGGTGCCGATTCCCTCTGGTTTTCTTCACACTAGGGCACAGCCAGTGTGACATCAGCCCTGGGCGCCCAGTGTGGTGCTTACCTTGAGGACAGCAGTTCAAACTCTACCGGGAAAAGTCCCTTTGTTGTAGATTAGGGCATATGAAGTTTAGGGTCCTTGTTTTGTCAGATAGCTCATAGGTCCAGAGGTGGATGTCCTGGCTCAGGCAGCTAGTCATCTTGGATTAGAGTGGGGGTCCATTAGAATAATGTCCTTCCAACATCCTTAGAGATTTGTGCTGCACATGGCTTTATCCGCTATAGCCGAACACAGAATGTATTTTCAATCCCCCTTTCCTCCATATTGCCTGTTAAAATCTAAGCTAACCTACCTAACAATAGGGAAAGTCACCCAGATATTCATATGGAATCTCAAGGGCACATCAGAGGCAAAATATTCTTTAAAAATAAAAAAAAGAAAGAACAAAGTTGGAGGCCTCACATTTCCTGATTTCAAAACATACTGCACAGCAACAGTAACTAAGATGGTGTGCTACTGGCAGAGAGATAGATACACGGACTGATGGAACAGAATAGAGACTCCAAACATGTTGTTGTTAGGTGCTGTTAAGTTGGTTCCAACTCATAGTGACCCTAAGTGCAGCAGAATGGATCACTACCCAACACTATGCTGTGCACATGATCTTTTTATTTTTGAGCCCATTGTTGTAGTCACGATGTTTCTTCTCATTTTGAGTCATGCCACATCAGCAAATGGAGGTCCCAGGGGCTTTATTCCACTCCCATCATTAAAGTCAACTTTACTTTGAGTTATTTCTTCAATGCCTTCCAGCCTGGAGTTTGTTTTCCAGTAGTATATTTGACAGTGTTTCTCTGCTATTCATAGGGTTTTCAATGGCTAATTATTTTGGGAGTGGGCTGCCAAATCCTTCTCGTGTGTCTGTCAGTTTGTCATGCTGTGGGGGCTTGCATGTTGCTGTGATGCTGAAAGCTATGCCACCAGTATTTCAGAGTCCAAATACACACCCCTGCATGTATAACCAAAGGATTTTGACAAGGGTGCCAACATTACAGAATGGGGAAACAGACTCTTCAACAAATGGTGTTGGAGAAACTGGAATCTACCTGCAGAACAATGAAATTAGACCCTCATCTCATACCATACACAAAAACCAACTCAAAAATGGATTAAAGACCTAAATGTTAAACCTAAAACAAACTTCCAGAAGAGAACAAGGAAAAACTTCAAGTCACTGGATTTGGTAATGATTTCTTAGATGTGATACAAAAGCACAGGTAACAAAATTTTTAAAAATAGACAAAAGAGAGTATTCCAAACTTAAAAACTTCGAATATCAAAGGAAACAATCCGAAGAGTGAAAAGGCAACCTACAGAACAGGAGAAATGAACTGCAAATCATATATCAGATAAGGTGTTAATATCAAGAGTGTGGAAGAAACATCTACAACTCAACAACAGCAACAAAAACCTAACATCCTGATTAAAATATGACAAAGCACTTGAATAGACATTTCCCCAAAGAAGATATACAAATGGTCAATAAGCGTACAAAAAAATACCCAACACCAGTAATCATTAGGGACATGCATAGGAAAACCATGTGAATGCCTATAATCCCAGCATTCAAGAAGCTGAAGCAGGAAGATTGCCAAATTTGAGGGCAGCCAGGGCTACCTAGCAAGACTTTGTCTCAAAAAACTTAAAAACAAACAAACAAACAAAAACAAAAGAAAAGCAAAACAGAAAATAACAAGTGCTGACAAAAAAAGTAGAAAAATTGGAACACCTGCGCTCTGTTGGTGAGAATGGTGTGATGATTATGGAAAACAGTATTGGGGTTCTTCAGAAGTTAAAAATAGCTGGGTGTGGTGGCTCATGCTTGTAATCCCAGCAACTTGAGAGGCACAGGCAAGAGAATTCCAAGTTTGAGACCAGAGGTGGCTTGCATAATATAGTGAGACCTTGTCTCCAAATAAAAAGTAAAAAAAAAAATGGGCTGGGGATGCAGCTCACTGGTACAATGTTTGTAAAGCATACAAGCACAAGGCTCTGGGTTCATACCCCTAGTACTGGGGAAAAAAACATTAAAAGTAGAATTATCATATAAGACAATCCTACTTTGGGATATATCTGGAAGAATTCAAAGCAAAGAGACATTTGCACACCCATGTTCATTGTAGCATTTTTCAATGGCCAAAAGGCGAAAGCAGCCCAAAATATCCACTGACAGACGAATGAATAAAGAAAATGTGATGTATAACACACTGGAATTTATTCAGACTTAAAAAAGAAGGAAATCTTGTTGCATGGTACAGATGAATGAGTCTCAAGTATGATATGCAAAATAAGCCAATTACCAAAAGACAGATATCGTATGAGTCATTTCATATGAAGCATCTAAAGTAGTCACAATCAGAGAATCAGAAAATAGAAAGGCGGATACCAAGGGCCAGAGGAATGGGGAGTTAGTTTATTAGGTATAAAGTTTTGATATTGCATGATGAAAAACTTCTAGAGATCTTGTGCAACAATAGGAGTATAATTAACAATATTGATCTATGCACCTAAATGGTTAAGATGCTAAAGTTAATGTTAGGCATTTTATATCACATTTCTTTAAAAAGTGAAGAAAAGAGAGGCAGTGTTAGATGTGTAAATAGAGAAGAGAAAGAGTCTTTTAGAAGAACATGAGTGGATGGAGGAAAGAACTGTGGTGTTACTGCCAGACAGCACTCAGCCGTCACTTAATGGATTACCAGTTACCCTGCTTATGTGCTTCTTCAGCATGGGTCAAGTCTGCAGGTGAAGCTCTGTAGAGGCTGAAATGAACCAGACTCCAATCTAGCTCAGGGAATAGAAAACAGTGGGAGGCAGGAGGTTAGGCAGTATGTGCAAGGGGCAGTGAATAGATAGGAACGTCATTCTGCATCTTGTATCTGTGCAAATAATATTTTGCTTAAATTTAATAAAAATAGAGTTTCAGAAATAGTAAAAAAGAACATATAAGACTTTTTACTTAATTTTATTTTAATTAGTATACAGCATAGTGGGTTTCATTGTGGTATTTTTCACACAATTTTACAATTATATTGAGTACCGCCACTTTGCTCCCTCTTATTGCTCCCTCCCTCTCCCTCTTTTCCCCTTTCACCTCCAGATAGGCTTCCTTTTACCTTCAAGTCTCATACATATATATTTTGTTATGTTTTGTTTCTTTAAAATATAGAGTTCACTTATGAGAGAAAATGTGGTTTTTGTCTTTCCAAATCTGGCTCACTTAATGCAATGTGATGATATACTGTGCCATCCATTTTTCTTCAAGTGACATAATTTCATTCTTCTTTAAAGCTGAATAAAATTCCATTTTGTATATATGCTACATTTTCTTTATTCACTCATCTGTTGCTGGGCATCTAGGCTGATTCCACGTCTTGGCTCCTGTGAACAGTGCTGCAATGAACGTGGAAGTGCAGGCATTGCTATGGTATGTTGACTTAGGTTCCTTTGGTATATACCCAGGAGAAGTATAGCTGGATCTTATGGAAGTTCTATTTTTAGCTCTCTGAGAACCCTCCATGCTGATTTCCATAATGGCCGTACTGGTTTACAATCCCACCGGCAGTATATACACGTTCCTTTTCCTCCACATCCTCACTACCATTTTTAAAATTGTTGTTAATGCTCACCTTTCTGACTGGGGTAAGATGATTTTGATTGGCATTTCCCTGATGGCTAAGGATGTTGAATATTTTTTCCTATATTTATTGGACATTTGAATTTCTTCTGGGAACTGTCTATTCAATTCATTTGCCCATTTATTGATTGGATTATTTGGTTTTTGGTACTTAATTTTTAAAATTCTTTGTGTATTCTAGATATTAGTCTCCTGTCAGATGTAGAGTTGGCAAAGATTTTCTAACATTCTGTGGGCTTTCTTTAGTTTTCCCTTTGCTATGCAGAAGCTTTTTAATTCCATCCAATTCTATTTATTAATTCTTGCTACTATTTCTGGGGCTATGAGAGCCCTTTTTAGAAAATCCTTGCCTATACCTATATCTTGAAGTGTTTTCCTCACATTTTCCTCTGGCAGTTTCAAAGTTTCATATTGTACACTAAGGTCTTTCTCCACCAGAAAACTCTTAGATCTGATCAATATTTTCTGCAAAGTGGCAGGATACAAAATCAGCATTCAAGAAACAAAGCAATTCTATGTATAAATGTCAAATATGTTGAGAAAGAAATCAAGAAAAAAATCCCATTTATAATAGCTTCAAAAATACTTAGGAATAAACCTAAACAAGGAGGTAAAAGACTACTATCATGAAAACTTCAAAACACCGAAGAAAGAAATTAAAGAAGATATTAAAAGATGTAAAGACCTCTCTTGCTCATAGATTGGCAGAATTAATATTATAAAGATGGCTATATTTACAAAAGCAATCTATAGACTCAATACAATCCCCATCAAAATTCCAATGACATTCCTCACAGAAATAGAAAAATCAATCCTAAAATTCATATGGAAGCACAAGAGATCCCAAATAAGCAAAAGCAGTCTTGAATAGAAAGAGCAATGCAGGAGGCATCACAATAACTGGCATCAAATTATAACACAGTGCCATAATAACAAACACTGCATGGTACCGGGACAAAAAGATATAAAGATCAATGGAATAGAATAGAAGATCCAGAAGTAAATCCATGCAGCTAGAGCCACCTGATTTTTGACAAAGTTGCCAATAACATACATTGGAAAAAAGACAGCACCTCTTCAACAAATGGCGCTGGGAATATCCACGTGGATGTCCACACGTAGAAGAATCACATTTGATCTCTATTCCTCAGCCTGTACGTATAAGAATATACTTATCATATCATAGTATTGCTGGAGCTTTATTAACACATAGAAAGTATTTACCCTAAAGGAAAGAATTGTCGAGCCGGTTATGGTGGCACACCCCTATAATCCCAGTGACCCAGGAATTGGAGGCAAGAGGATTGCAATTTCAAGGCCAGAGGCATTTTGGAAAAATCAGTGAGACCCTGACTCAAGATTAAAAATACGTTGCTCAGGGTGCAGGGTGCAGTGGTACAGCTCTTGCAAAGTATTCATGAGGCACTGGGTTTCACCAGTACTGGAAAAAAAAAAAAAAAAAAGGAAAGGATTGTCAAATCTGACTGCATTAAGGCTGAAAAGTCTCTGTGGCAAAGAGTATTATAAACAAAAGGGATTTCAACGACTGACTCAGAATTTTTTTCCAACACATTCATACTGACAAATCAATTTTTTTAAAATACTCAATAAAATTAAGAGTTGGGCAATTCACAGAAGACACCTCAGTGGCCATATGTAACATACATATGGAAAGATGTTGATATTCACTAGTTAATAATCAGGGAAGTAAAAATTAAAACAACCCTGCGATCATTCCACTTCTCCAACATGAAAAAAATTTCAATTTGGTGATGCCAGGGGAATGATCCTCATTCATAGTCTCAGCTCAGGAGACACTAACCCTGCAAAGATTTCCCAGTCTTCCTCTGCCTCCATGTATTCTATTCCCCAGAGCAGAATTATTGCTTGTTTTTTTCTTATTGCTTGTACATATAGCTTCCCCTGCTGGTTTACTGTTGTTTATATGTCTGTTCCTTTACCACAAGGACCAATAGCTGTCTACCCCAGCCCCTGGCTCTGCTCATGGCTTGTAGTGGCTCACAGCCAATGCTTGCCACATTGAAGGCAAGCCACTTGTCTTCATATGGAAAGGCACAAAGGCCAGTAACCAACACCTTAACTTGAGTTCCTATGGTTTGAGTTTCTGAGCTTATGATTTGTAAATTATGGATGAGTTTAATTCAGGAATCTTCATTTCAGGGAGTGCCAGGGAAGAAGCTGCTTGTTAGGCACGAAGGCATGGGATGTTTCTATTGATTGTCTGAATTCTTTAACACCCTGTACCCACTCCAAAGAGTACTTTCTCCTGGTGGGAAAGACTATGGAGAAAAGTAATATGAGGCTGCTTAGGCAGCAGTAGGGAACATTTCCATCAGCCATTCATAATTTGAATCTTATTTGAAAATGCCTTCTATTGTAGCCTGTGGTTCCTGAAGCAGAATTGATATCAACTGTAAAAAAAATGCAAGATAATAATCAGAACTGGAGTTGTTTTGAATTAATTAAGACAAGATGCTACATAGCAGAGGAAATGAAAACCATAGTTTGGCTAACCTGTCTCCCATCTGGAATCATTCTGCAAATCTGATTTCATTTTTAATCCAGGAATTTTAGGGGGTCTTTGGGGAGGTGGACAGACAAGGAAGAGGAAGCAGAACACACTGTTCTTGGTAATTTATACCCTGCAAGGGAGAAGGCAGTGGGGCATGGACTTCTGGGATTTTTGTGCATATGCATATGAATGTGTGCAAGTGTGTGTGTGTGTGTGTGTGTGTACGTGTGTGTGTATGTGTGGTGAGAGAGAAGAGAGAAGGTGGAGTGGTAAGGTAATGGAAGAGGGAGTGATTTACTGTTACTTATGTATCTATCTCTTGACTAAACCATAAAAATACGGAGGGGATGGATAGCTTTCCATCAGTTGGAAACCGGCACTTAAGAGAGAGATCAGGGATCTACGTAGAGACTTACAAATCACCTACAAACATGTAATAGTGGGAACTGAGGTGGTAGATGGAACTGTGGTGAAAAAGAAAGATGGAGAGAAAAAGACCAGGATAGAAGCTTGGCAAGCCTGTCCCGAATACACTGAGCAGACCTTTCCCGAATACACTATGCGAGGATCAAGAACACAGTCTGGCGGGGCGCAGTGGTGCAAGCCCGTAGTCCCAGCGACTCGGGGCGGAGGGGTGGGCAGAGGCAGGAGGATTGCAAGTTCGAGACCAGAGGCAGTCTGCATAATTTAGCAAGACCCTGTCTCAAAAAGTAAAAAGGTTAAAAAAAAATGGGCTGGGTGTGCAGCTCAGTGGTCCAGCACTTGCAAATCATGTAAGCGCGAGGCCCTGGGTTCAATCCCCAGTATGGAAAAAAAAAAGAAAGAAAGAAAAAAAGAACACAGTCTGGAGCAGACAGCCTGGGTTCAAATCCCAGCTCTGCCACTTACCAGAATCATGGCCCTAGGCAAGCATCTTGAATGCTGTGCCTCAGTCTCCTCATCTATGAGAAAGTATAATATTTACGGTAAGAATTTAGAAAAGTAATAGATGTACACAACTGAGAGTGCATCTGACACACTGTGGGTGCGATGGGTGTTAGTTGTTATTATATGTTGTTGTTGTTGTTAGGTGCCGTTGAGTCGGTATCCGACTCATAGCGACCCTCATAGGGTTTCCAATGGCTGACTGTTTCGGGATTGCCTTGGGAGTGGATTGCCAGGTCCTTCTCCCATGTTATTATATAAGGGTTACCTATTCCTGTTGGAGTAGTGATAAGGCTGATCCCTGAGCTAGAGGTGGTTAATACAATAATGAATTCTACATGCTACTGCTGTTCCTTCCTTCCTTCCTTCCTTCCTTCCTTCCTTCCTTCCTTGCTATGGAAGGACCTAGGGCCTCATGCATGCCAACCCAATTCTCTACCAGTGAGCCGCACCCCAGGCCTATACAACAAGATTCTTCAGGAAGGATCTAGTGGTAGAGAAGGAAGTGAGCAGGCTATTACAGCAGAGCAGCCGGAGTTAGAGAGACAAACACAGGCACTACTGGGACGGCAGAAGAGGGGTGCCACCCCAGTTATAGGGGAGCCATGTCCTAGGGGAGCCAATGCTTTCCCTATCTTTTTCCTTTTGTCCTGCCCCGCTCCCACAAGCCTGATCAGATTTCCTTAGCAGCCACCAGGACTCAAGAAGCTGAGACATCTAGGCAGCTGCCAGCCCCCAGGCTACGTGGGTAATGTAGGGCTCTCTCCGCCTTCAGGGCTGTGAAGGCGCCCAAGCCTTTCAGCCAATGAACCGTGGGACATAGCCAACCCTTTCCCTTCTTTCACTTCCTCTTATCCAAACTGCCTCTGGTGGTTTCCATAGAAATGAAGGCTTTTGGCTGGGCTTATCTCCATGGCAACTTTAAGGAGATTTACCAGCACCGTTGCCACATTCTCTTCATTTCTCACTCTTTGGTTCGATTGAAACCTCACATTAACTATCAGCTGTAGCACTATGGCATCTGATCCCATCAGATCTTGGAAGCTAAGCAGGGTTGAGCCTGGTTAGTACTTGGATGGGAGACTGCCTGGGAACACCAGGTGCTGTAGGCTTGGGAGAAGGACCTGGCAACAATTAGCCATGGAAAGCCCTATGAACAGCAGAGAAGCAGTAGCAATACTGTTTTGCCTTTTGTATGTAGGGTCGCTATGAGTCGGACACCTACTGGATGGGACCTAATAACAACAGGTTCCATATAACATACATTTGACTTGTAGGTCACCTCTCTGAGGTCGTATTTACTGGCTGGGGGTCAAAAACATATAAGTACTTGCAGAGATGCTGGTGGCTGATGAAAACAGCTGACTCCCCTGTTAGCTGATGGGATTCTGAGCCACAGGGTGGGACATTGGCTTCAATGGTGAAGACAGTGGAGCTGGTTCTGAGCGGGCCCGAGGCTATCCTTGGTCACACTCAGCCTTCCCAAGGCTGCCACGGTTCTCTCCAGGCAGGAGGAGATGGCAGCCAGGCGTGGTGCCTGAGGAGGGAGGGTTTTTGGAAACACGGGTCTGGGTTGCCCAGCACCTTGACTAACCTCAGCAAGGCCAGAGCTGTGACAAGAGCCACAGTGGGCTAGCCTGAGAGAACTATCATGTCTGCACATTTTACTTCTTTCCATTATTTTTAAAAATGGTTCTTTAAGGTACAATTTACATGCAGTGAAACTCATTCTTTTTAATATTCCATTTTATGAATTTTGACATTCATACACTTATGCAGCCATCACTATAATCAAGATACAGGAGGGTCCCATCACTTCCCCCACAAATTCTTTTTTGCCCTTTTTTGGTCCATATCTTTCTCAGGCAGCCATTGCTCTGTTTTCTGTCCCTACAGTTTTTTTTTTCCAAGAAAAATTTTCATACAATAATATAATTCCATTTAATGTAGTGTTTTGTAGTGTAGATTTTTTCCCCTTACATAAAGCATTTCAGATTGTATTAGTTGGCCTTTATGTTGTTGT
This sequence comes from Pedetes capensis, assembly GCA_007922755.1. Taxonomy (NCBI): domain Eukaryota; kingdom Metazoa; phylum Chordata; class Mammalia; order Rodentia; family Pedetidae; genus Pedetes; species Pedetes capensis. The sequence goes on along the minus strand of VMDO01000418.1, from coordinate 276,256 downwards.
TGTTGTTAGGTGCCATCACGCTGGGTCCAACTCACAGTGACCCTATGTACAACAGAATGAAACACTCCCATTCTGTGCCAGGCACATGATCTTATTTATGTTTAAGCCCATTGTTGCAGACACTGTGTCAATCCATCTAGTTGAGCGGCTTTCTTTTTAGTTGTTGTTGATCCGCCACCCTCCCAAACATGATGTCCTTCTCCTGAGATTGGTGCCTCCTGGCTACATGTCCAAAATATGTCAGACATGGTCTAGCTATCTTTGCTTCCAAGGAGCACTCTGGTTACACTTCTTCTAGTACAGATCTGTTGGTTCTTTTGTCAGTCCATGATATAGTCAATATTCTTCTCCAGCACCATAATTCAAAAGCATCAATTCTTGTCTTATCTTATTCAATGTCTAGCTTTCACAACTATATGATGCAGCTGAAAATACCATGGCATGAGTCAGGCTTACCTTTGTTTTCAATGTGACATCTTTACTTTTCAACACTTTAAAATGTCTTTTGCAACAGCTTTTCCCAATGCAATCTGTCTTTTGGTTTCTTGACTCCTGCTTCCACAAGTATTGATTGTAGAACCAAGTAAAGCAAAATCTTGGACAGCCTCAATCTTTTCTCCATTTATCATGAAGTTTATTACTAACTCAGTTGTAAATATTTTTGTTCTCTTGCAGTTGAGTAGTAATCCATACTGAAGGCTGAGTTCTTTGATCTTCATCATAAATGTTTCAAATCATTTTCAGTTTCAGCAAGAATTGTGTCATCTGCGTAATGCAGGTTGTTAATGAGTCTTCCTTCAATCATGATGTCATGTTCTTCTTTATAAAGTCCAACTTCTCAGATTATTTGGCCAGCATAGAAATTGAGGAGGTACAGTGAAAGGATACAGCCCTGATGCACACCTTTCTCTACTTTAATTAAGCAGTGTTTCCTTGTTCTATTCAAACGACTTCCTCCTGGTCTATGTACAGATTCCTCATAAGTACAATTAAGTGTGCTGGTATTCCCATTCTTCATGATGTTATCCGTAATTTATTGTGATCCATGCAGTCAAATGCCTTTGCATAATCAATAAAACATAGAGAGACATCTTTTGGGTATTCTCTGCTTTTGGCTAATATCCATCTGACATCAGCAATAATGCCCCTGGTTCCATGCCCTCTTCTGAATCCAGCTTGATTTTCTGGCAGCTTCCTCTCTATATATTGCTGCACTTGCTTTTGAAAGATCTTTAGCAAAATTTTTCTTGCATGTATAATTGTAACAAAATACCTGAGATAATCAACCTAAAAAGAGGAAAGGTTTATTTTGGCTTATAGCTTTGGGGATTTCAAAGCTTTGGTTGGTTGTTCTGATTGCTTCTGTGTTTTTGGTGAGGCCCCAAATCATGGCATGCATTTGGTGGAGGAAACCATTTTCCTCATGGCAGCTAAATAGCAAAGAGAGAGAGAGTGCTTCTCTCCCCTGTAGCTATAAGGCTTCCAGTGAAGCCCTACTTTTAAAGATTCCACCATCATCCAAAAGCACCACTGGCTGGAGACCAAGCCTTTAACACATGGGCTTTTGCAGGACACTTATCCAAACCATAGCAGAGACCCAGCCATGTTGATGTGCATCTCTAATTTTTTCAATAATTCCTTAAGGCAAGATGCCACGTCCAGGTCCATTCATGATGCGTAAACAGAGTCCCCACATGAGGAAGAGTACCTTTAAAAAAGGCATTGGAGGGAAAGTCTACCGAAAGGAGAAGAGTACCTCGTGCCTTGGAGGGAAAGTCTACCGAAAGGGGAAAAGTACCTCCAAAAAGAAGGTCTCTTCATGGAAAGGGACTTGGAGTCTCATCTTTTCTTTTCTTAAATTTGACTTGGTCACTGTTTTCTCTGTGAGCAGTGCTGGTTCAGATTGTGAGTTGAGAAACCTCGCTAGCAGGCTTAAAATGGGAAATTCTTGAATGACTTCCAATAGCATAAACTCCTTGAGTCAACACAAACAAAAACTTTTGTACCAACAGCCCTATAGTAAACAAATCATTCTGATAAGATAAAGCCCCCATTTGTCATAAAAAATGGACTCAGTGGAGGTGGCACACAGGTAACAGTTAACCACCCCTAATTCCTGCATAAAGTTAAAATAGTTAATTGATTTAGACACAGGATGTGTAGGTGCTCAAGTCATCTTGGTTTATCTCTTTAAAGTAAACACAATTTGTCTCTAAGTTCATCTCCTACTTTGATCACCACCTAACACTCATGATAATTTAATCAATCTTAGGCTGCAGCTGGTCTGTGGCAGCAAGAGTTATATTAACTTCATAGATGAGGATCCTGAGAACCTTGGAGAGGTTTCTGGCTTATGAAAGTGAAACTGGAATTTGACCCATGTCTGTGTAGTTCCAAAGCCCACACTCTCTGCACTATCCCTTCAGCCAAGATGATACTGGTCAAGTAGGCTGCATTTCCCCTGCCTCCATCAGCTAAGGGAGGTAGGGATGTGAGGGAAGACTCTAGCAGCAATCCCCAGCCCTTGGGGCACAGGTTTTGTAGAAGGCAATTTTTCCATAGATTCATATTCTCATTCTCTCTCTCTCTCTCTCTCTCTCTCTCTCTCTCTCTAGCATAAGTCAAGCAAATTACATTTATCATGTAAATATAGATGAAGTTTCACTTGCTCACTCACTGTTCATACTGATGCTGGTCTGTGGCCTGGGGTTTGGAGACCCCTGTTCTAGGGCAAAGACCATCCACTGACTGCAGGGACAGTGCCTCCCTCCTCCTTCCTCTGTGAGCCTTCCTGGGTGTCAGGACATTGGCAGTCCATGTGCCCCTCAGAGCTAGAAGTGCTCCCACAGCAGAATGAGAGCACTCTCTCTCCCTATGTGTGCAGGAGGACTTTTATGAGTTTGTCTGTACGTCCTAGTTATTTCTGTGTAGTGAAATTGCTATTCTGGAAGAAGGTTCTCCAGTGAGCGAGCTGAGGTGGACAACTGAGTGAATCACAGTGGTCAGAGCAGATCCTCTGAATGAGGAAAAGAATGGAAGCACTTGCTAGCAGGTTCTGCGCCTCACTTTCTTTTTAATGAGTTTTTCTTTTTAATGGTATAGACGAGACTCCATCTATGCATTCATTATCTATTGTCATAGAGCAAGTTGCCCCATAACTTAATGACTTAACAGTGCAAATATTTATTATCTCACAGTTTGTGTTGGTTAGGAATCTAAGAGATATTGTTCTGGCTCAGGGATGCAACCGAGATACCAGCAGGAACTGTGGTCTCATCTTAAGGCTGGATGGGAGGAATATCTACTTTCACGTTCACTCATGTGGCTGCTTCTAGGCCTCAGATTCTTGCTGGTGTTTGCCCAGAGGCTCCAATTCTGCCATGTGGACTCTCCACAGGAAGTTCCCCACTCAGCAGCTGACCTCTCCCACAGTGAGCAAACAAGATGAGAACATGAAAGTGGCTCGAAAGCCACAGGCTTTGTATAACTTCATCCCAGAAGTGGCAACTCATCACTCCTGCTGTATCTCATTGTCAGAAATGAGTCCCCAGTTCCAGCCCACACTCCAATGCAGGGCCCTATCCAGGTGAGAATACCAGGCATTGAGGGGCATCTTAGAGGCTGCTTACCCCTATGGTATAATGCACACATCAAGACATGCACAAATCTCAAGTGTTCAGCTCAGCGAATTTTTACACCACTCAAAATAAGGAAGTGCCTGCCACTTTATATTTCTACCACCATACATTAGTTTTGCCTGTTTGTGGACTTCATATAAATGGAATCATCCAACTTGATTTTTAACTTTTATTCTTTCCACCACACTGAGCTTTGTGGAAATAAATGTCAACCACCAACATGAGAAGAAACAAAGGCTATATATATATTCAGAGCTTGCTATACCAAGGGTTTCAGCCAGCATCAATCCAGTTTGGCAGAGACAAAGGCAGGCAGAGCAGTGGGAAGGCTTTAGAGTGGAGAGAGGAAAGGCTTCAGGTCCTCCCTGACTGGAGGCTGTTGGTAGGGAAGGTGGGAGGTGTGTTACCTAGAAGGAGGGTGGCCCAAGTGATTGGTTAGGGGAACAATCATTTGGGATGACTTGCTTTATCCAGTTGGCCCTCAGTTGGAAGTACATGCAAAATTAGAGAAACTATCAGTTATTGATCAAGTCCTGGCTATTTGGGGCTGGTCTCCATAGAGATTGTAACCAGTTTCCTAGACTGGTTGCTGCAGGTTGTGTGTCACGCTCTAATTTAATATGTGATCGGTGCATTGACCATTTGTATATCCAGCTTCTCAGTTGTTCTCGATGATGTGAGGAGGGAGATCCTGTATGACTTTGTCCTACCTAGGAGGTGTGATCAAAAGATAGGCTGAATGTTTAAATCTAACAACATTTATTACTGTAAGACATATTGACATTAATCCCCTTCAAAATAGATGGCTCACGCTTATAAACCCATCGACTTGGGAGGCAGGAGGATCTCAGGTTCGAAGCCAGAGGTAGCCTGCATAATTTAGCAAGACCTTGTCTCAAGATATAAGATAAGAGAAGAGAGGAGGCCCACCTTACAACGATGGTGTGAGGACAGCGTGAAGGGACACGTGAGATCCCTCCACAGGCCTGGAGACTGATGGAGATGATGGGTCAGCATTGACTACATGATGAGAACAGCTGGGGAGGGGCAGAGAATTAATTCAGCACCACACCTGCTGAGTGTGAGGAATCACCACCCAGAAAACCTCCAACCCATCCCTTCTGTACCCTGCAGACTGTAGTCTAATGAACTGATCTGATTTTGTTACTTAAAAATGATTCTTGACCATCTTCCTGACCCCAGCCACCTCTCCACCACTTCCCACCATGAACTCATACTTCAGATCCACCTGGGAAGTCATCCCCTATTGCCTGACTACACCAGTGCACTGCCAGACACTTGCACCTGTGTCACATTCCAGATGCCCCAACACCCTTCCTGCCGCTTGCTTCACTGCTCCAACACTACTCCTTCCTTTAGAACTTAGGACAAACGTCTGTGAAGCCACATTTAATTATACCCTGAACCTCAGATTAAATTAATTAATTGATTATTATTGTGATCGGTGTTTCTTTCTTTCTTTTTATTTTTTTGTGGTACTGGGGGTTGAACCCAGGGCCTCATGCTTGCATGCTCTGCAAAGTGCTGGACCACTGAGCTGCACCCCCAGCCCAATTTTTTTTTACTTTTTTGAGACAGGGTCTCGCTAAGTTACGCTGACTGCCTCTAGTCTCGAACTTGCAATCCTCCTGCCTCCGCCTCCCCAGCCACTGGGATTATAGGCATGTGCCACTGCACCCTGCTGATTGGTGTTTCTTGAGAGAAGATCTCACTAGGTTGCCCAGCCTGGTCTTGAACTCACAATACTCCTTCTTTCACCTCCCAAGGGCTAGGATGTATGTGTTGCCATGCCCAACCTAATTATTTCTTTATAGTCGATTCCCATATCTATATGAGCACCCAACATACTGTCTCTTTGATACACACACTTACAATACACTGTGCTTACTCTTTATAGCACTCACCAAATTATGATTAGAAAATGCATTTTTTAATTAGTATTTCCTATCTCTATTTCCCATTATTTGTCTAATTGTTGTTAGGTGCCATCGAGTTGGTGTATGACTCATAGTGACCCTATGTACAACAGGTGAAACACTATTATCAGTGCATCTCTGCTATTCATAGGGTTCCAATGGCTGATTGTTTTGGGGGAGTGGGTTGCCGGGTCCTTCTCCCAAGCCTACAGCACCCAGTGTTCCCACGAGGTCTTCCATCCAAATACTAACCAGGCCGACACTGCTTAGCTTCAGAGATCTGAGGAGATTGGATGCCACAGTGGTACAGCTGCAGGCATTTGTCTAATTAATATCTCTTACATTCCCAGTGCCTGACGCATGGTGAGAATTCTTTACAATTTTGCTTCAGGAATGCATGTTATATCTCTCTCTTGCTTCTCCCCATCTCCCAGACTCGTGATAGGAGCCCATAACTGACAGGTGGCCTCTCAGGCACTGTGAGGTGACCCTGTGGTCCAGTGCAAGGCCTGCAGCTTCTCTGCCATGTCCCTAACCAGATTTCTCCCTAGCTGCCCATCCCATAATCTTACCACAGCTTGGCAAGTAGGGAAGCCTGGGATCCTGGGCAGCAGAGCACTCTCTGTCTGGAATGTCTCCTCCATGGTCTACAGCACTAAATGTTGTTTTTGTTGCTGTGGTTGTTGTTAGGTGCCCTGGAGACAGGTCCAACTCACAGCAACCCTCACTGGGTTTTCAGTGGCTGTTTGGGATTGATTTGGGAGCGGATTGCCACATCCTTCTATTTTGCACTACTAGGGATCAAACCCATGTCCTCAGAGAGTGCACAGCAGTGCCCTACCAACTGAGCTAAACCCCAGCCTCACTAAATATTAGTAATTAGTATATTGAATCCTCAGCAATATCATCTGAAAGGCCTTTTCACAAATACACAAGCCAGGTAGCTTTACACATGAGGTATTCTCCTTAAAAAGATGCTCCGAGTAGCAATCCACTCAAATTGAGTCAGTTCTAACAAAGTAGATTGGGGTAGATCCCAGAATGTGTGTTTTTAAAATATGACCACAGTAGGCTTGGTGATTCAATCCACCAGAATAGAGCGGGAAAAGGGAAAAGAGAAACCTGGCAAACACTACCAGCGAAGGGCAGGGCAGACATCGTCAGTGATGCCATGTGGCTGTCGTGGACACTCTCGCATGAGGGGATGAGATGGCGCCTCACCTTGGTGGTGCTCTTTCTAAGACCTGCTGCTGCTGTTAGGTGCCATCAAGTTGAGTCTGACTCATAGCAACCCTAAGTGCAGCAGAAGAAAGCACCACCCAGCACTGTGTCAGGCACACAGTGTTTTCATGTTCGAGCCCAATGTTGTAGTCACTCTGTTTCTTCTCATTCTGAGTCGTGCCACATCAGCAAATGGAGGTCCCAGGGGCTTTATTTCATTCCCATCATTAAGGTCGACTCTACTTTGAGGAGGCAGCTCTTCTCTAGTCATTTCTTGAATGACTTCCAGCCTGGGGCTCATTTTCCAGCACTATATTTGACAGTGCTTCTCTGCTATTCATGGGCCTGGGGTCTAGCTCAGTTGGTAAGTGCTTTCTCTGCCTGCTCTGAGGCCCTGGGTTCCATCCTTAGCACCACAAAAATGAGAGAAGGACGTGGCTGCCCACTCCTGAGAAATCAGCCAACGAAAACCCTATGAACAGCAGAGAAGCACTGACATAGTGCCAGGCATGGCACAGTGTCAGGGAGTGTTTCATTTTTTTGTACAAAGGGTCGCTATAAGTCAGACCCAACTTGATGGTACCTAACAATAATAACTCTGCTATTCATGGGGTTTTCAGTCGCTTAGTGTTTCGAGAGTGGGCTTCTAGGTCCTTTTTCCTAGTCTGTCTTAGTCTGGAACCTCAGCTGAAACCTGTCCACCATGGGCGGCCCTGCTGGTATCTGAAATACCAGTGGCATAGCTTTCAGCATCACAGCAACACACAGGCCCCTACAGCATGACAAGATGACAGATATGTGGGGGAATCTACTATCTAGAATAATAATAAATGTTCAATTAATTATAACATCAACAACTACTATTGTTAGCTGTCCCAGGAAGTAGGTCTAATCTGTCTTCATGATCCATGTGATCGAGATGTTATATGGAAGCTTTAAAGATTTAAGCAGGGCCAGAGGCAGTCTGCATAATTTAGCGAGACCCTGTCTCAAAAAAAGGTAAAAAATGGGCTGGGGGTACAGCTCAGTGGTCCAGCACTTGCAGAGCATGCAGGCGCGAGGCCCTGGGTTCAACCCCCAGTACCACAAAAAAAAAAAAAAAAAAAAAAAAAAAAAAAAAAAAAAAAAAAAAAAAAAAAAAAACAAGATTTAAGCAGGAAATGTAAGGATTTAAAACACAAAGTCCTATATATTATGTAGAATAACATGACAAAAGCACCGAGCACAGTGACTGGAACACACAAAGGTCCCCATAAATGTTTGTTAAACCTGAAAATGTAAATTCTGCTGCTGATCAAAAGGTGAGATGCTGAAGGAGGCCCAGATTGCAAGACAAAGCCCAGTCAAGGGGTAAAATGTTCCATCAGCTGCCCTCCCTTAGATGGAAGCGGTCTTTCATCTGGCAGAGAGCCTGTGGTACCCCAGCTTCCTGACTCTGTATATCCCTCCTCCCCTGAGAGTAATTAGTCCTTCAAGGCTAACCAGAGTTCCACCTCTTCCAAGAAGCCCGTCCTTCCTAACTCCAGGGTCTCTTGATACTTTTTTTTTCCCCCAGAAAAGAACTTATAAGAGTTAGAGTAAAACCAGCAGCCAGTGAGTGGCAGAGCCATTAAAGACAGCACAGGCTGATAGGCAGGTAGGTAGCGGTACCTTTACGGCAGAAGGTATCAATCTTGGCCTCATATTAGAATCACCTGGGAAGCTCTGAAAAAATCCCAACATCCAAGCTCAACCTCATGAAGGCAGACCCACTAAATCAGAGGCTTTGGGGATGAGGCCCTGACATCAATATTTCTGGAAAGCTCCCCTCAGCATCTTTTATGTGCAGCAAAGGTTAAGAATCACTGCTCTAAGGACATCCCTGGATCAGCTGCTTGCCAGAATGTAGACAAGACTTCCCAGAGCATTGTCCCAAAGGTGTGACTCCTGTCCTAGGCTGCTTTCAGCTATGCCTCCCATGCACACCTTGGTCCTGCCAAATTCCCACTCAGCTCCACATGTCGGTCCAGACTCCAGGTAACTGGCCTGTCCTGACGCTGGAGCCTTCTCCTTGCTCCTCTAGCCAGGACCTCATCTAGCTTAAAGCAGCAAAAAGATTCCACTGGCTTTGTAGGAATGTGGTTCTTACATTATTTCAGGAAGTTATTTTGCCCTTAGGAGATTTTAAATTCATTAAAGTCAGGGTTGTAATCTGTTTCGAAGAGGGATTAGCACGCTGTTGAGCACACAATAGACAGTGCCACAACATCTTTATCTATAGAATGAGGATATCTGCAAAATTACCTGTAAAAATGAGGTCGCTGTAAAATGTACAGACATGCACATTTATATCCTGTTTCCAAGGAGATATTTGAGATGGTGCATCCACTGTGCTAGGATGAGCTGGAAAATAGCAAGTCCTCCAGAACTGGCAGCTATTGTTGGATCACTTGAAACCCAGGCACTTAAGATTTCCATGCCTGTGCTTCTATCGCATGTCCAAAATGACCAAGGCACTCAGCTCTCAAAGTTGTCACATGTAAATGCTGACTGATTGCCTACTAATTGCAGTCTCTGTTTAGGAAATGAACATTTTGGTCAGTGGGTTTCATGAGGCCAGTCAGCATGAGAATTTTATGTCAACACAAGCTACCAGAAAATAATGGTATCTGAGTCACTCACAGCATTACAAGGTGACTTTAGGACTCCATCAGCCGTATCAGTATGCATGTGGACCTCATGCCAGGCCAATACTTGCCTCGCTCTGTGAAAGATGCAACTGGCTAGGGCTGGCCCTCCTCTCTTCATTCCACCTGACTCTTCTGAGAAGATTAGGAGGCCTGGTGTTCTGCACACGGTGTGGTATGGGCAGCTTGTTCTGCCACTCACCAGGCAGAAGGACACATGGTGTGGTTTTGTTGCCCAAGGAAACAGTGCTTAGATGTTGGAGTATGCTGATGTGGAGAGAATGCAGACCTTCCTAAGTCCTGGCTCAGTTCAGGCTCTCCTGTTAAGAGGATTAGAAAGAGAAGGGTCAATTTACCCAGAAGATACAGAAATCCAGGGGATCGGAATGAGATGATCGGCAGAGAGCTTAGAACTCATCTAAATGACCTGAGCTCTCTGCTGATATAATGTTTCCCACTGTGCCAGGAGGGGTTGCAGATGAAATTGTGAAGCCTTTGTTACCACCTCAGGAAAGGTGAGTGGAAGAGAAGTTTCAAGACAAAGGGGGCCGCTGTCACCCTATCTGTTTTAGTTAAGGTGATTCTAGTTGCTGTCAGCTAAACCCTGCAGTCTCAGGGGCTTCATACCATACAGTTGACCTCTCCCCTTGACATTTCAGTATGGTCGGCCTGGCCCGGACCTGTGGCTCTGCATTCTGTGCGATGCCCAGAGTTTTCCCCATTCACCTGTGAACACATTCAGTGCTCTATCTCCAGCCCATTTCTTAGTTTTTTTGTGTGTGTGATTTTGTTTCTTATGCTGGTAGGAAAACAGGATTTCAGTTACCTGCTTAAACATCTCAGGATAAAGAAGACCTTGGTTTCCCTGCCAACCTCTGTTTTCTCTTTTCCTCAAGGCAGAAGCAGGAGAATAAAACTGTGGGGGAAGTAAAAAGACTGAAGACATCCCGCATGACTGTATGTCTGCAGCGTATGTCTTGGTAATTCTGTTTTCCCAGTCATTGGCTTTCCCAGATGTGGGCTGGGATAACATACCAGAAAATTTCCTTCTCATCACATTGTTTAAAATTCCCAGAGAAGCAGTAGCTTCATTAAACTCTTAGGTTCCCCAGTGGCTTTATAACTAGGCCTCTGACACTTCTTTCTTGATTTTAAACAGAAATTTTATGCTGCAATTAAACAAAATATAATCACATTCTTAGAGGCAAAGAGCAGTTCTCCACTCTAGCTGCCATTTTAGGGTTTTTACCTGACCCACAAGTCCCAGGCTATTCCTAGGGCCAGCTAACGTGCTTCTGTTACCTCAACATCCCTCTTTATTATGGGTTTGTAGAGCCCTGATTTTCCATGTGTGGAATCAACTTTCTGTCATGACTCCATCTTCCAGGGAAGAAAAAATCCACATTAGGACCTTCCCTTAATCTGTGCCAGGGCTGAGATTTAGCTCAGCTGGTAGAGCACTGCTCTGCCCAATCTGAGGTCCTGGGATCAGATCCCCAGTACCACAAAAACAGAAGAAGGATGTGGCAGCCCACTCCCAGAAACAATCAGCCATCAAAATCCCTATGAATTGCAGAGAAGCACTGACACAGTGCCGGGCATGACACAGTGTTGGGGAGTGTTTCCTTTTGTTGTACATAGGGTCGCCATGAGTGGGAGCTGACTGGACGACACCTAACAGAGTAGTCTGTGCAGTATCTGAAAATGAATTTCGAGCTGAAAGCAAGAAGTTGAGGTCTATTGTTTTCTCTTGGTCTACTTCTAAAGAGCTCAGTCTTTGGGAGACTAATACCAAGTGCAGTGTGAAAGTGCCACAGGTCTATGTGAGCACAGCTGCCTCTCCCGTGACTGCCCTGAAGAGAAGCCCAGTCTTTCCCATTCCCAAGATGCCATCTGCAGGTAAGGAGGATGGCCTTTATATAGCTCTAGATGTTCTCTCCTCTCTGATGCCAACACTCCTTTTTGTAAAGGATTCTCTGTGGCCAGGATGCCTGGTGAATCCTGGAGGCCCTGGCCAAAGGTTCTAGAGGACCCTTCCAGACAGCAAGCCCATGGTGAAGAGAGGCCCGTCTCAGTCCCTTTGATCCTTCAACTGTCTGCCCTGTGGTGACTTAATGCAGAGTCCATCCTCCAGTTTCTCATCTCTGCTCCATACTCCCCCAAGGTGTCTGTCAGCTCATCATGCTGAGGGCACTTGCATGTTGCTGTGATGCTGAAAGCTGTGCCACCAGTATTTAAAGTACTAGCAGGGCCACCCATGGAGGACAGGTTTCAGTTGACCTTCCAGACTAAGACAGACTAGGGAAAAGGACCCAGCAACCCACTCCGAAACAATTAGCCAGTGAAAACCCTATGAATAGCAGAGAAGCACTGTCACATATAGTACCAGAAAATGAGCCCCCCAGACTGGAAGGCATTCAAGAAGTGATTGGAGAAGAGTGGCCTCAAAATAGAGTTGACCTAAATGACAGGAATGGAGTAAAGCCCCTGGGACCTCCTTTTGCTGATGTGGCAGGACTCACAATGAGAAGAAACATAGTGGCTGCAATAATGGGCTTAAACATTAAAAGATCATGTGCACAGCATAGTGGTGGATAGTGCTTTATTCTGTAGTACATAGGGTCACTATGAGTCAGATCTGACTTGACAGCACCTAACAACAGCAAATTCTTTAGTCAGAAGCCTGGGAGATTTGGCAGCCTTTGAAGGGGGAAATTTAGGGCAGAATTTCACTGGATTATCCAAAGTTACTTTATAGATGGCCAATGTTTTTGAGAGTATGTTTTGAGATGATGTTTTGAGGGAGAGTATGTGATAGTATCTTACCTGGAAAACCTCCCAAAATCTTCATTCTCAGAAATCACCCTAGGACAGTAAAACAACAATAACCAAAAACAAAAACAAACAAACAAATTCCCTGAGATCAGAACAAACCTGTCCATCTTCCAGAGCACAAGCGTGGAGTTTATTCCAAATGGCCCCGTCCCTGCTCTGTTCCCTGAGAGCCAGCTTTGATCCCTGAGTGGAAGTTCTCACTGGAGGGAGTTCTTGTTCGCACACATCACCACACATTACATGCTTTGTCGACCTCTGAGTCTGGGATTCCGAGTCAGGTAGGTGAGGAGGGTCTAACTTTTACGGAGTACTGATTATTTGACAAGTGCTGTGTTTGTTATTTTGCTTGCACATCCAACGACCTGAACTTCAAAGGGGCTCACTCCATGAGGCAGGCATTTTTGTCTAGTTTTCCCCTCACCATATCCCTGGCACCTACAACCATGCCAGGCGCATAGAAGATGCTCAATAAATAGATGAAGTGAATGTAAGAATGATAGATAAAGTGGATATTATTATTTTTGTTTTCCAGCTAAAGAAACTGAAACTCCAAGTCCTTCTGCAACTCACCTGCAGTCACGGTATTTGTGAGTAGCAGAGGGTCTTCCTCACCCAGCTTCTCTCTGCTTTTTCAACTGTCCTTTAAGACTCCCTCCTCCATTTCCCTACCCAAGAAAGCCTCTTCCCTCCATGTTTTTCGTCCTTATATTTCTCCTCCTCCCCTTTCTCCTTCTCACAAGCTAAGCCACACTCAAAGCCAGTTTCTTCTCGTCTGGTTCTTCGCTTGCACAGAAAGAGGAACCACCTGTGCTCCGCCTGCCCCAGCGCTGTCATAAAGAAGAGGGAGACCTTAGCTATGCTGGGCCCTGCAGTGGGCAGGGTAGAGGAAGGTGCTGGACTCGCTGCGGACAGTGGGACCTGCTCTCTTGTGTGCCACGTGTCTCCTGGGGCCACTCATTGAGAGGGGCACTTCCCAGGGCCTCACTGCCAGGCCAAGCTCTGCTCCCCTAAATGACTGGTTTTGTTTTCTTTTAAAGGCAATTGAGGACTCCTGCTGGTTCTTTTTCTGTCTGCACCTTGACCACTACCATGTTCACCTGGAGAATTTTACAGTGCTGCTTCTGTGCACCCCTCGTTTAGACCCCCAAATCAAGTCCACTCAGCACTCAGAGAGTGGCCTGTGGAAATAGGGTCTCTGCAGATGTAATTAGTTGAAATAAAATGGAATAATGGACTCGAGTAGGCACAAATTCAGTGACTAGTGTCCTTATTAGAAGAAAAAACAGAGACAGAGATACAGGGGGAAAAGGCCACATGCCAACTAAGGCAGAGTAAAGTAGCTGTGGCCAAGGAATGCCAGGGATTGCCAGGAGCCACCAGAAGGCGGGGAGCGGCCAGTTAGGAGTCCCCTGGAGCCTTCAGAGGAAGCACGAGCCTGCTGGCAACTGGATTTGGGACTTTTGGTTTCCAGAACAGAGAGAGAATATATTTCTGTTGTTTTGGTTTAAAATTAACACAGGGAACCTGGATCACCACCCCACCAGCAAGGAATCTACCAAAAATAACTAGGGTCTTTTCAAAGAACTCAGGAATGAAGTCGAGTCAGGTCCGACTCACATAGTGATCCTGTGTACAACAGAGCGGAACATTTTCCAACACTGTGCCATGCCCAGCACTATGTCAGTGCTTCTCTGCTAGTCATAGGGTTTTTGAAGACTGATTGTTTCAGGATTGTTAGTTTTAGAGTGTGTGAAAATTGCTTCAGAATAGTCCATGGGGTAGAGAGGTGGAGGGGGGAATAAATGAAACAAAACTGGCTGTAAGATGACTACTGAAGCTGAGGAAAAAGAACATTCTCTCTACTTCCGGATATGTTTAAAATGTAATAAGCAGTTGAAGCCTACATTTCTGCCTCAGTCAGGACTGGCTTAGGACCAGGGTTTTGCTGCCAGACTTCCAGACCTGAGCTCCAGACCTGTCTACTCCCCACATCTCCCTGGTAACAGTAGGGCTTGGGTCCAAGTCATCCTTTACTTAATAACGGCCTCAAAGCACAAAAGTAGTGATGCTGGCAAGGAGGAGAAGCCATAAAATGTTTCCTTTACTGAGAAAGTTGGAGGACAATAAGGTATTTTGAGAGAGAGGAAGAGAGAGGACAGAGTTACATAACTTTCATTGCAGTGTGTTGTTATAATTGTTCTATTGTTATTATTAATTTCTTAGTGGCCTAAAGTATAACTCACGGGGAAAAAACCATAGTCTATACAGGGCCCCCATGGATAAAGGGACTATGGTACAGGCAATAAAACCCGCAGAGCCCCACACATAGGAGCTTCCCCGGGCTCATGCGTCCCTGACTTTATCTTGAGGACCCGGCCTCTCATTAACCCAGAGAACATGACGTAAAGAGACATTTCAGTTTTTAAGCACCCAGGAAGTAGGCAAGTCAGCCAGATTCATCAAGCCCAGGAATGAGTCACAGCACCTCTATAACTCAGGAAAAGGCAGAGTGGAGCCTCCCCCACGGAGGCACATGGAAGGAGGGCATCCTGGGAGCGCCCTTTGCCTCACGCGTTGTCCAGCCCTCTGGTTGGAGCTTTCTTGGGACTGAAGGATCACTGTTCCATTTCACGGATGCTATCACAAGTCAGGTACCGTGACAGAGTGACATTTGTCACCTCTGACAGTGGATCAGTGAAGGCCAATGCTGCCAGAAGGTACAGTGAACGCTCGCTCCTTTGAAGTACCTAACATCTTGAATAAATGACATCTGTCTTGGCTGCTGCTTCTACCTAGATACCAAGGACCACAGGGTCTGAGTGCTCCACGTTTGCAGGGCTGCATTCCCTGGGGCAGGACAAAGAGCGAGCAGGGCTCTGCACAATTCCACCTGCCGTGGGAGCGAGCCCAGAGCCTGGGTTCCCTACCCACTAGCTGTGGGGCCTCTCTGAGCCTGCAAGGAGTGTGCCAATATATGAAGCCTGACTCTGAAGATCACTGTGAGGGCCACAGCAGTCTAACATGGGCCTGGGAGGTGTCTGTGGGGTTTACAGCCATGGCGCATCCACCACCAGCCACTCCTCGCTCCCCACCGCTAAACACATGCCTGTGTATGTTTAGGCATAGGTATGTGGGGAACATTCAGAAGAGGATTAAAGCTGCCAGAAGTCTACCCTGACCTAACCCCCTGACACCCTAAGTAAACCAATTTCCTCAGCTGAGAAATCCCACAGCATTTCCACACATCCCCTCTCACAACACCAGTCATGATTTCCTGTGATTGCTGGCTAATTGCTGTTGGGCTCTCCTGATGGACAGCTAGCTCTGGAGGGCAGGGCCCCTATTTGCCCTGTTTCCATTGTGTCCCCTGAGGCTGTGTAGGCTTGATGCGTAGGTGCTCAGTATTTGTGAAAGGAAAGCGTATGGGAGACAGTGGGCAGCCCTAGGCCTGCTGGATCCTTGGTCTGGCTACCAGCATAAGCGTAAGGAGATTTGTGAAGAGCATCCAATGGAGCCAGAAGAAGACTCTGGGGGACCCACACCCAGGGGGCCCCAGCTCAGGTTAGACCTATGGCTAACTTCTATGTGGCCGGGCCACCTATGTGTGGCAAGGAGGGCACAGGGAAGAAATCAGTAGATTGGAGCTGCTCACAAGCAGGTCACAGTGTGTGGAGTATCGCTCCCTGAGCGTGTCAGGCACAGCCTGGTGTAGCTGGGAATCAAGGTTTGCCACCTCCAGCCAGAAGCAGCATCGAGTCCTCCCGCATGACAGCACATGGAGAAAAAGAAGTTGGGAAGAGCTGGATGGATAACGATATCGTGCTTGGCCCATGCGAGATGCTATGAGGACGGACTTAGGAAACACTGGGTGTTCACAGGCCTAACAGCACACATCAAGGGCAGCGCTAACCTGAGGAGATGGAGCTCCCAGGGAAAACACTCAGTGAGGAGAGCACTTGGGATCTCTCTGTGGCGCCAGGCTGACTCGTCTCCTCTTTCCCTTGGCCCTGGCCCCTGCTTGTTTGAATTTTTCCTTTATTTCTCATCTTAGAATGATGATCCTGATCCCATCTCATGAGGCCATTGCAACCAATTATGGAAAATTCATATGTGACCCAGCCCAGAACATCTACTGGACTGGTACCATTCACCACACCTGATGGCGTCTCTGCCCCCAGCCACGGAGGAATCTGCCCCTCAACTCTCTTCCTGTGGACAAATCCAGGTCAATGATTAAAATTTGGTAAATAAAGATTCAGGGGACAAGAGCCAAGGGAGTTGCTGAATTAGGACAAGGAAAGATCAGTTGGGCATAGAGAAATATGCCTCTGAACACCAGTCTCCACTCTAAGGGAAGGAGGCCCAGTTATGTGTGGAAGCGTCCTGTATTAGACTGTATGGGTCAGGCTATGCTGTGATAACAAACGACATCTTGGTTGACATAATAAGCATTAAGTTCTTGCTCAAGCCAAGTCTCTTCTAGGACCAGATGGCTCCCCACAGCAAATGTCTTCCATACGCTAGGTCATTATTCCAGGCTGTTTTTTATTTTACAGCACCTCCATATCTAAAAGTACCTCCATATGTTGGAATAGTTACAAGGAAAGAGGGCGAGCTGGTGTGTGGCCTGCACAAATTAAATGCTTTTGTCCAAATGGGACACACATTCCTCTTGTTCTCATCTTACTGGCCACATCTGGTCATATAACCATGTCCAGATTCAAGGGAACAGGCAAGCGCAGATACTTACCTACTTCTCTACTTACCTGGAAGTAGAGAAGAACCGGCTATTGGTGCCCATTTGTGTTGTCTACACACTGCCTGGCATAGGGCCTAGGTCTAATGAATTCAGGTCAGGACCCTGCCTGAGAGCCAGGGCTGTCACGCACATGAACAAGTCACTTCCTATCTTGAGTTAGTTCTTCCTTTTGTGGAAAGAATGGAGAGGACGTCTGTTCTTCATGTTGAGACTCAAATGAGCTAATGAACTTATAGCTGTTTTGTGAACTGTAAGGATTAGCTATCAATTGTAGAATTATTAGAAGCATTTGCAAAATTTCATAGAAGAGAGTCCCGAGATTTCTAAATAGAGAAACAACACAGTACAAAAATATCCCCAGGAGAAATATTTCTAGCAGCTAGGGTTAGAGAAGGGATTAATTTCTCATTTGGTCCTTAGTCTTCGCTGCCTTGTACAGTTATTTTCTGGTCTGCTTTTATTCATGAATTGTCAATTGACTCTTCATGTACGTCCTTAGGGTTGAAGGACAGCGAATAGCATCGCTCTTCTCTACCTGAGTTTGGAACCAACTGAAAAATAGGAAGGAGTCAAGCAGAGGGAGAATTAAATATCTTTATGTTAATTGTAAGGCTGATACTGGAAACCACAGCATGGGTGTGTGCGACGGGGATTTCGTAATACTGAATCCTAGACTTAGACAGACACGAGCATTTACATCATTTCAGGGGAATGTCCTTGTGATGGAAGAATTGTATGCAGAGTTAGAGACGCAAGGGGAGGGCAAATTACCTCTCAGCTCGGAGGCCCCAACTGTAAAGTGAGAGTGCATTACACGCAGGCCCGCAATCCATGCCTAGGCAGGCTGCGCCCTGCATGACTCTAGAGGATGTTACAGTCCCTGTGTTATATAACGGACTCGCCCGCAATCTACAAGTTGAGTCAGGCATCGCTTGAGTGATTTCACACAGTGGTCCTGCATGGTAGGAATGGATAAGTGTGGGAGTGTGAACAGCTTTAGAAAAGAAGTGACGGTCTCTGGAAAGAGGCACATGCCTACAGGAGAATTTTGCAAATAATTTCAGACATGGCAGGCAGCCTGTGTCTGAAGAGTTCATTAAGAATTCCTTAGCAGATGATCTCCACAGTCCTGTGCAGTTCTGATATTTTCTAGTTCTAGGACAGCCTTCTGGTTATACTGCTGGGTTTTCTTGGCAACAACCTAGGAGAAATGAATGAAGAATAAGGTTAGGAGAAATGACAAACTGCAGAGACACTGCCTACCTCAGCACAGAGGGCAAATGGACCAAGGCAGAAAAGCTTATGCAAAAATCTCCAACGGCCACAGTGTTAGGCTTTTGAAATTGTGGATGGTTTCACAGTGCGCTTGCTCTCTTTCTTTCTCCTCTTTCTCTCTCCTCTCTATCTCTTTTATGGTACTTGAGGGGTTGAACCCAGGCCCTTGCACAACCTAAGCAAGGGTTCTACCACTGAGCTGCACACTCCCAGTCCCCTTTATAAAGTTTATTTATTTTTCATTATTATTTTTTTAAATTTTGAGATGAGGTCTCACTAAGTTTCACAGGCTGCCTCTGGCCTCCAACCCGTGATCCTCCTGCCTCTGCCTCTCAGGTTGCTGATATTACACTGTGTGGTCCTCTGGTTTCTGTGCCACTGGCATTTCTTTGCCAACCAAGTTTGTTACTGCAGGGAAGGTAAGACCTGGATCACTTCCCAGCTCGCCGTTCCTTCTGACTCTGCGGTGCTCAGTGTCTCTAGTGGTTCTTGTGGTTCTGATTGCCTTAGGTGAGCTTGGGTTCCCGTGGTTACTTTCTACATGCCTCATCTGATACCCAACTCACCTTCAAGCCTTTTTTTGTATTCGATATTAATTGTACCAAGTAGGATTTTATTATGACATGTTCACACATGTGTACAAGGTACATTTGAGTGTGTTAACTGCTCCCCCCCAAGGACTCACAGTTGCCTTCTTCCCCCTCCCCCTGCTCTCTTCCTCTTTGTGTCTTTTTTTTTTAAGATCCCACATGCAACATTTGAGAAAACATGCAATATTTCTGTTTCTGAGTCTGACTTATTTCATTTAACACGATGATCTCCAGTTCCATCCATTTTCCCTCAAATGACATAATTTCATTCTTCTTTATAACTGAGTAAAACTCAGTTTTATGCCGCATTTTCTTTATCTACTCATCCTCTGATGGCATCTGGGCTGATTCCATGATGTGACCATTGTGAATAGTGCCACAGTAAACATGGGTGTGCAGGGAACTCTATACTGTACTTAGGCTGCCATCAATTCCTCCAGGTTTATTCCCAGGACTGGTAAAGCTGGATCCTATGTTAGTTCCATTTTTAATTTTTTGAGGAACCTCCATACTGATTTTGATAGTGGCTGGACTAATTCACGTTCCCACCAGCAGTGAGTAAGGGTTCCCCCCGCCCCCTGCATCCTTGTGAGCATTTGTTGTTGTTTTCTTGACGGCAGCCATTCTGGCTGTGGTGAGATGGAATCTCAATGTGCATCTTCCTGACGGCTAAAGATATTGAACAGATTTTCATGTATTTATTGGACATCTGTATTTCTTCATTTGAAAAGTCTCTGATCTGTTCATTTGCCCGCTTATTGGTTGGAGGATTTGCTCTTTTGGTGACTTGTTTTCTTTCTTTTTTGAACTATTTATATTATTCAGGATATTAATTCCTTGTGGATGGCAAGGATTTTCTCCTATTCTATAAGCTATCTCTTCACTCTGTTGATTATTTCCCTTGCTATGCAGAAGCTTTTTAATTTGACGCAATCCCATTGTCAATTCTTGTTATTATCTCCTGAGCTATTAGAGTTCTATTCACAAAGTCCTTGCATATGCCTACTTCTTGAATGTTTTCCCTGTGTTTTCTTTAGTAGTTTCAAATCTTATATTAAGTTCTTTGATCCATTTTGAGTTGATTTTTGTATAGAGTGAGAGGTAGGGATCAAGTTTCGTTCTTCTACATGTGAATATCTTGTTTTCCCAGCACCACTTTTTTTGATGCATATTTTAGACATCTTTGTTGAAAATCAGTTGGCTTGCCTCCAGCTGTCCAATGATGGGCCCCCTGGCACTATAGAACACAGGATGCTCTCCTCTGTCAGACTCACCTCACCTGCTCCTAACATGATGAAAACCAGAAACTGCCCTAGGGCAACCAGTGATTCTAAGGAACAAAAAGATGTAAAATGTCTTTTCTTGTCCAACAACTTCTACTTCTTTTCCTGTGCAATTAATTCCAACTTTTGGCAAGAGTTTTTTTCTGGATGTTACGTTGATTCTATGGTTATGTTGTCTAAAAGGTGAGAGAGGGCTTATGATTTGCAGTCTCCCCTGGTTCTGGTTCAGAGCAACCTGAATTTTACCTTCATCACATCCTTTTGATGGGTCACACTTGGGTTGCAGAAAGTTAGTCCTCTCAGGAGTGTGTAGGGCTTTAGAGCCCTATAAAACTCTGGGTGAAGTGCAAGAGACCTTTTGCATTAGATTTCAGCATTTCACTGTTTTAATAGGTTTTGTTAACTGTGCACATGGGGTGCCTGGCTGCCTTCCATGTCTCTTTGTGAAGCTAAGCAGTTCATCCAAATGAAATATCCTGGAATCTGTAATGAGTTTTGGGGCAAACACTCTGCCTCCGTAGCAGCTGCAACTGTATACAGAGAAAAAAGTTGAATGTAAAATTATCTACAACAACAACAGCAAAATATCTGGTTTTGGTCATTGATTTGAGCATATTCAAATCCAAAGCTGATTTCTCCCCACCCTCAGCATTTTTGAAATATAATTGACAAAACTTATGTATATTTAGGTGTACAGCATATTTTCTGTTTTAGTCCATTTTCTGTTTCTGTAACTGGATACCACATATAAAGAATAGAGGTTTTGGAATACTACTCAGCAATTATAAAAAGAAATAATGTCATTTTCAGCAAAATGGATGGAACTGGAGAACACCATCTTAAGTGAATGAACACAAGCTCTAAAAGAGAAATACCACATGTTCTCACTCATATGTAGGAGCTGCATCTTACTTTAAGGAAAGAAAAACCCTATACATAAGTTGATATATTTTTAAAAAGCACAATTAAACATAGTGAAGAAGGGACAATATAAAAAGTAGAAGGAAGGAGGGAGAGAACTAGCAAAGGGAAGCAAAGATTGTGGAAGTTGGGATAGGGAGGAGAGTCAATATGGAGGAATAAAGGGCAAGAAGGTAATCTCAATGTAAGCAACACAACTTCATGAGTACATTGGAAAAATAGGGGAATATAACCCAAATATGCATTTGAGTTTCACTACATAAAGCCAATGCTGTATTACTCTGTACTCCACCATCATTTATTAATAAAGGGAGAAAAAAATAATTTGGTCAGACCAATGATCTTTTCATTGCAAACACATTTTTTTCACCAACATAAGTCATGACTATACACACACAGGGCTGGGATTTGGCTCAGTTGGTAGAGTGCTGAGCTGCAGTCTCTGAGGCCCTGAGTTCAATTCCCAGCACCGCAAAAATGGGAGAAGGGCCTAGCAATCCACTCCCAAGGCAATCCCGAAACAGTCAGCCATTGAACACACTATGAGGGTTGCTATGAGTCGGATACCGACTCGACAGCACCTAACAACAACTACAACAACATACACACACAATTCACCAGATGGAACATATAGGAACCAAACTGACTACATTTGTGAGAGGAAATGATGGGCAACCTCAATATCAAAATCAGAACAAGGTGCTGACTATGGATCAGACTATCAACTCCTTGTGTGCAGATTCAAACTGAAACTAAAGCAAATTAGAACAAGTGTACAAGAGCCAAGGTATGACCTTGAGTGTATCCCACCTGAGTTCAAAGACCACCTCAAGAACAGGCTTGATGTGTTTGATACTAATGATGGAAGACCAGATAAGTTGTGGCATGATATCAAAGATATCATTCATGAGGAAAGCAAAAGGTTATTAAAAAGACAGGAAAAAAGGAAAAGACAAAATTACATATCAAAACAGACTCTGAAACTTGCCCTTGAACATTGAGCAGATAAAGTAAAAGATGATGAAGTTAAAGTAAACAGAATATTTCAAAGGGCAGCTGAAGAAGATAAAATCAAATATTATAATGGCATATGCAAAAAGCTGAAGATAGAAAACCAAAAGGGAAGAACACACTCTGTTTTTCTCAAGCTTAAGGAACTGAAGAAAAAATTCAAGCCCCAAGTGCCGATAGGGAAGGATTCTACAGGGAAAATATTGTGGGATACAGGAAACATCAAATGATGGAAGGAATATATAGACTAAGTATACCAAAAAGAATTGGTGGATGACCAACTATTTCAAGAGGCTGCATATGATGAGGAACCAATGGTGTTGAAGGATGAAGCAGAAGCTGCCTCGAAGGAATTGGTGAAACACAAAGTTCTAGGAATTGATGGAATACCAATTGAGATGTTTCAACAAACAGATGCAGCAGTAGAGGTACTGACTTGTTTATGCCAAGAGATTTGGAAAACAGCTACCTGTGCAACTGACTGGAAGAGACCCACATTTGTGCCTATGCCCAAGAAAGGGGATCCAACTGAATGTGGAAATTATTGAACAATATCGTTAATATGTCATGCATGTAAAATTTTACTAAAGATCATTCAAAATTGACTGTAGCAGTATATAAACAGAAAACTCTCAGAATATCAAGCCAGATTCAGAAGAGGGTGTGGAACCAGGGACATCATTACTGATGTCAGACGGATATTAGCTGAAAGCAAAGAATACCAAAAGATGTCTATGTTTTATTGAGTAAGCAAAGGTATTTGTGTGGATCAGAATAAATTATGGATAACATTGCAAAGAATGAGAATCGAGAGCATTTAATTGTACTCAGGAGGAATTTATATATGGATAAGGAGGCAGTCATTCAAACAGAACAAGGAAACACTGTCTGGTAAAGTCAAGAAAGGAGTGTGTGAGGGCTGCATCTTTTCACTGTATCTCTTTAATCTCTATGCTGAGCAATAATCCAAGAAGCTGGACTTTATGAACAACATGGCATCAGATTGGAAGAAGATTCATTAACAACCTGCATTATGCAAATGACACAACTTTGTTTCCAGAAACTGAAGAGGATTTGAGGCATTTGCTAATGAAGATCAAAGAACATACCCTTCAGTATGGATTGTTCCTCAACTTCAAGAAAACAAAAAGCCTAAGTCAGCACACAACTTCATGACAAAAGAAGAGATTGAGGTTATCCAGGATTTTGCTTTACTTAGTTCTACAATCAACACCCATGGAAACAGCAGTCAAGAAATCAAAAGACACATTGCACTGGGAAAAGCTGTGGCAAAAGACCTCTTTAAAGTGTTGTGAAGATGTCACATTGAAGATGAAGGTGCACCTGACTCATGCCATGGCATTTTCAGGAGCACCATATGCTTATGAAAGCTAGACAGGGAATAAGGAAGATAGAAGAAGAATTGATGCTTTTGAATTATGCTGCTTGAGACGTCTATTGAATATACCAGGGACTGCCAAGAGAACCAGCAGATCTGTCCTAGAAGAAGTGTAACCAGAGTGCTCCTTAGAAGCAAGTATGGCTAGACTGTGTCTGACATATTTTGGACATGCTGGAGAAGGACATCATGTTTGGGAAAGTGGCAGGTCAACAAAAAGAGGAAAACTGTCCACTAGATGGATTGACATAGTGGCTGCAAGAATGGGGTTAAACATAAATAAGATTGTGTGCCTGACAGTGTCAGCAAGTATTTTGTTCTGTTGTACATAGGGTCACTATGAATTGGACCCCATTCGATGGTACCTAATGACAACAACAAGATCCTTTCAGCCCTTCTACTTTTCTGTTCCAGAATTCCTGTGGCTCTTTTTCAAATTCCATATACATTTTTATAAATATATAAACACAAATTCTGTATATGTATGTAGTTTCCAGTCCTCTAATGAATTAGAATTGAATACAGTAATTATAACTAGCTCCTTGGGTGCAGGCTTCTGGAGCAACCCACGTTGCTCTATTCCTGGTCTGCCACACTGTAAGGTCTTCTAACACAGGCCCTGCCACACCATCATGCCTGCCTTACTGCCCCATTATGAAGTGATTCTCATGACCTCCTAATAAACCTCTTCTCATATATATATATATATGTGAAGTTTTGCTTAGCTTATGGTTCTGAAGACTGGGAGGTCCAAAGGGGCAGGGTGCCCACAGCTGCTGAAGACCTTCTTGCTGCATCAGAACACAGTGGAGGGGGTCACATGGTGAATCAGAGTAAGCGAGCTAGACTGGGTCTCCCTTTCCGTGAAAAGCCACTAGCCATCATGGGGGCCCTACTTTCATGACTTCATGTCATCCTAATTTCTTCCCAAAGACTCCAAATATCATTAACATGGGACTTTGGGGATTAAGTTTCCAATACTTGAATTCCAAGGATTGCAAACAAACCACAGGGATGTTTTGATACAGGTTCTGTTAACCGTGTGCATGGAGTGAACATGGCACACATTGTGAAGTGGTTCCCACAATCAAGTTAATTAATATATCCTTTACCTCACACGGCTACCATTTTAATTACTTACTTAATTTAACTTGACAAATAAAAATTATATCTTTATTTCATGTAACCTAATGATTGTTTGTTTGCTTGTCTGGAGTGCTGGTAGAGTTGTTAGGGTTTTCCATATATGAGATAATGTTATACACAAATAGAGAAAATTTTACTTCTTCCTTTCTGACTTGGGTGCCATTTATTTCTTTTTCTTGACTAATTGCTCTAGCAAGGACTTTCAGCACTGTATTAAATAGAAGTGGTGATAGATGGCATCCTTGTTTTGTTCTTAATCTTGGAGGAAAAGATTTCACCTTTTCACCATTGAGTATAATGATAGCTGTAGGATTTTCATGTATAATCTTTGTTGTGTTGAGGTAAATTCCTTTTATCCATAATTTTTAAGAGTTGTTTTTATCATGAATGGATCTTAAATTTTGCCACATGTTTTTCTGCATCAATAGAGATGGTTATATGGTTTTAATATTTTATTTTACTAAGTTAATGTTGTTGACAGGTGCCATTGACTTGGATACAACTCATGGCAACCCTAAGTACAGCAAAATGAAACACTCCCCGACATTGTGCCATGCATATGATCTTTTTGTTTGAGACCACTGTTGCAGTCACAATGTTTCTTCTCATTTTGAGTCATACCCCATCAGCAAATGGAGATTCACAGGGGCTTACTCCATTTCCATCAATAAGGTTGATTCTACTTTAAAGAGGCAACTCTTCCCTAGTCATTTCTTGAATGCCTTCCAGCCTGAAAGGAGGGATTCATTTTCCAGCACTATATTTGATAGTAATTCTCTTCTGTTCATAGGGTTTTCAATGGCTAATTGTTTCAGGAGTGGGCTTCTGTGTCCTTCTCCCTAGTCTGTCTTAGTCTGTAAATTCAGCTGAAACCTGTCCACCATGTGTGTCCCTACTGAAATCTCAAATATCATGGCATAGCTTTCAGCATCACAGCAACACACAAGCCCCCACAGCATTACAAGCTGATAGACACATAGGACACTGAGGTTATATATCATCTTTATTAATTCACATACATTAAATCATCCCTGTGTATCTCAATCATGACATATGATCCTTTTAATGTGCTGTTGAATTGGTTTGCTAGTATTGTGTTTTGCTAGTATTGTATTATGCCTGCAGCCCAACCACTGTGTCATCAGATCTCAGAAGCTAAGCAGGGTGTGGCCTGGTTAGTACTTGGATGGGAGACCACCTGGTAACACCAGGTACTGTAGGCTTGGGAGAAGGACCTGGCAACTCACTCCCAATAAACAATCAGCCACTGAAAACCCTATGAATAGCAGAGAAGCACTGACAATAGTGTTTTGACTGTTGTATGTAGGGTCACTACGAGTCGAACACCAACTCGATGGCAACCAACAGCGACCAATATTGGGTTGCCCCTGGGTTCAACAGGGATATTGCCCTGCAATTCCATTTTCTTGTAGTGTCTTTGTCTGCTTTTTGTGCTGAGATAATGTTAGCCTTATGAAATGAGTTTTGAAGTATTCCCGCCTGTTCAGTTTTTTTGAAGAGTTTGAGATGATTTGTATTAGGTCTTATTGAAACATTTTGTAGAATTCAGCAGTAAAGACATCAGGTTGTAGGATTTATTTGCTCACATATTTCTTATTACAGATCCAATCTTCTTATTTATTGTTTGAATTATTATTATTTGAATGTTCCTGATTCAGTCTTGGTAGATTGTGTGTTTCCAGGAATTTACCTATATTTTTGGTTATCTAACTTGTTGCCATAAAATGGCTCATGATAGTCTCATGATCCTTTCATTTCTGTGTTATCAGTTTTAACAACAATTCTTTCATTTGTGACTTCATATGATTCCTCTCTTTTTTTTCTTGGTTAATCTAGCAAATAGCTTATGAATTCTGTTTGTTTGTTGATGTTAGGTGCCATTGAGTCAGTGTCTGACCCATAATGACCTTCCCTCAACAAACAAAACAGTGTTGTTAGTGATTCTCTGCTATTCATAGGGTTTTCAATGGCATATTGTTTTTTAGAAGTGTGTTGCTGGGTCCTTCTCCCAAGCCCACAGCACCTGGTTTTCCCAGGTGGTCTCCCATGCAAGCACTAGCCAGGCCGACCCTGCTTAGCTTCTGAGATCTGATGGGATTGGATGCTTCAGTGGTAGGGCTGCAGGCATATTAATTTCATTTAGCATTTCAAAAAACTAACTTAATTTTATTGATATTTTCTATTTTTTTTCTAGTCTGTCATTTATTTGTGCTCTCATGTTTGCAACTTCCTTTCTTCTACTAATTTTGAGCTAATTTTTTCCTGCTTTTCTAGTTCTTTGAGGTATAAAGTTAGGTTGTTTACTTAATATTTTTCTCTTTATTCCAGGGAGCCATTTGCCATTATAAACTTCTGCGTTATAACTGCTTTTGCTGTATCTTATACAAATTATTTGTATAGTTATTTTTAATTTGTATAGTTATTTTTAATACTTTTGTCTTTAACCTTTATACTAAACTAACGATTTACACATTGCCAATACATTATTGTTGTTGTTGCTGTTGTTAGGTGCCGTCAAGCTGGGGTCCAACTCGTAGCTCATAGTGACCCTCATAGGGTTTTCTATGGCTGATTGTTTCAGGAATGCTTTGGGAGTGGATTGCCACATCCTTCTCCCATTTTTACAGTGCTGGGAATCAAATCGAGGTCCTCAGAGAGTGCAGAGCAGCGCTCTAGCAACTGAGCTAAACCCCAGCCATAGAGTATTCTAAATTCAACTATATGCTTATCTTTACCAGCAACTTTCAGATTTCCAAATGTTTACAAGTTACTAGTTAGCATCCTTTTATTTCAGCTTGAATTTTTTTAGCATTTCTTATGAGACAAGTTTAGTGATCATGGCTTCTACCAGCTTTTGTCTGGGCTGGGATTTAGCTCAGTTGGTAGAGTGCCGTGCTGCAGTCTCTGAGGACCCGAGTTCAATTCTCAGCACCGCAAAAATGGGAGAAGGGCCTGGCAATCCACTCCCAAGGCAATCCCAAAACAGTCAGCCATTGAAAACCCTATGAGGGTTGCTATGAGTCGGATACCGACTCACCAGCACCTAACAACAACGACAACATAATTACTGAAGGGCATCTTTGTCAGGCAAAGTACTCTTGGCTGGCAGTTTTATTCTTTCAGCACCTTGACTGCATCATCCTACTCTCTCCTGGCTTGTAAGACTGCTGCTGAGAAATCTGCTGATAGCCTTATGCATGTTCCTTAATACGTGACAAGGCTCTGTTCGCTAGTACTACCAAAATTCTTCCTTTTCTTTGAGTTTTGACGGTTCAGTCATAATGTCTTTGTGAAATCTTCTTTGGGTTGAATCCATTCAGGTCTTTTGAGTTTTGTGTACCTGAATATTCATTTCTCTCTCTAGATTTAGGAAGTCTTTAGCCATGGTTTCTTTAAATAAACTTTATGCCCCCTTTCTTTTCTCCTCCTGAAATTTCTGCAGTGTGAATGTCAGCTCTTGATTGTGTACCATAATTCCTGTCATTTTTCTTCATTTTCTTCATTCCTTTTTACTGTTTTTTCTTTTTTCTCCTCTGACTGGATACTTTCAAGCGACCTATTGTAGTTTCACTATTTCTTTCTTCTGTTTGATCAAATCTACTATTAACATTATATGTTGCACTTCTATTTCATTTCATGTATTGTTCAGATCCAGAATTTTGTTTTTATTATTTTCATCTCTTTTTTAAACTTTTAACTTTGTTCATGTATTGTTCTCCTGATACTAATGGATTGTGTATTAGTGCTTTCTTACAGCTTCCCCAGCTTCCTAGAAACAATTATTTTGAACTCTTTGTCAGAAAAACACAAATTCCAATTTCTTTGGAGATTGTTACATATATATCACTGCATCTCTTTGGTAGTGTCATGGTCTGTGAATTTTTTCTGTGTTCCTAGACATCATGTTACTGTTGTTGCATGCTCCATTCTAAGCTGACAGGCTTGCTTCAGTAAAGAAGCACCTACACAAGTCAGCCTAGCTAGTACTCTCAGACTCTCTCAAGCCTTTTTCTATGGATGGTCCTGGTCCACGTCTCTTGTTCCTGCTTTAGAAGGAATTCTTGTGTTCACATGTCTCTCCTCATCCCACAAAGCCAAACCAAGTGCTAAGAGCCTCCTGTTTACCTAGTGTGATACACTGAAGTGCTCACACTTGTCTGCCTTCTCCCAGTCCTGCCAAGTTTAGATGCATTCACCATCCATAGGGGCAGACTTGAGGAAGAACTGGCCTGGGAGAGGTAAAGTGAAGTGTGCAGAACATTTGAGGTACTAGTGTGTTGTTTGGGGGATCCACAGATGAAGTACCCCACTTATCTCATCAGGAAGCTCTTTGGTGGAGTCTGTGAAGCTGCTTTTAGGATCTACAGCCTCTCTTCCTGTGCCAGTCATCTCAGCAACCTGGGCAAGGTGAGAAGGAAGTTAGCCTCTGGGCAGCATTCTGCACTGCTGGGGGAGCTGGGCACTCACTGTGACCTCACTTCCCCCCGTAGAAGAAACAGCAGGCCAAGGGGGTCCTTCCTAGTTCTAAGCTGTGCCACCTTGGAGAGTAGGTGATCTGGGTCAAGTGAAAATGTACTTCTTACTCACTGAAGTGTATCTGTTCTCAGACTTTTGGTTACAGTAGCGTGCTAGAACTTTTCCACTGGACTCCCAAACTTGCATAAAGGAACTAGAGTGTGTGGATAGTTGGCAAACTGAATCTTTTGTGTAGGGGGCAGTAAAACTCCCATATTTTCCTATCTTGTCAACATCCCAAAGCTGATTTCTTAAGAATGCCATGTTCTCTATGTAATGTTGATAATAATGATAATAATGGATAATTCATATTGAGCATCCTTTGGCCTCAGAACTTTGTATATGTTATCTGATGTTGGGAAGAATAACATCTGCAATACGTATGGATTTCATGGGGGGCCTCTCTGCTTTATGTGGGTTATTCAATGGATCTTCTCAACAGCTCTATGTTTTTATCCCCCATTTTACAGACAGAAAACCCATCACACACTTATTAAGGGACTGAATCAGAATTTTAGTCCAAATCTATGCAGGACAAGGCCCCAACCCACCTGGCCTCAAAGGGAGGAAGGTCAGGATACGCCCACATTACCCAAGCCCTAAAACCTTCTGCCACCCCAACACATTCAGGTGCAGCTTGCTCGGCCATGGGCATTCCAACTCTGAGAAAGTCAGGGTTCCTATCAGCTGATTCACATGCACGGAGCAAACATGTCAGCTCAACCCCAGGAGTGTTTCGTTAGAAATGCCGTGTGGTCTCTTCACAGATGCAACCCCAAGCTTATCCAGCTATCAACTTGGCCCTTCCTTTTTCATTTCCACAGAAACCCGTTATGCTCTCCCAGGGGAGGGGAGCTGGAGAGCCAAGCTGAGAAGCTCAGGCTGAGATCCGGCTCTAGCTACTTCCATTCTTGGGCCAGGTCAAGCGCTCTTGTTCCTCAAGTGTCTGGACTTGGCAGGGCACTTGGCAAAGGGCTTCTTCCTTGGCAAGCAAGTCCTCTGTTGCTTTGCCTGAAAAATAAGAGAATGGGACCAGAGAAATATTTTTAAATTTTGAAAGTTTTCTTTCATAAGAAAAAAAATGTTGACTCCTAGTGTTGGCATAAATATGTTTAGCTATATGATGCATTTTCAATTGTTCTAGTCTCCCCATATCCGTATCTTAGTCAATTCAGGCTGCTATAACAAAAACACCATAGACTGGACAGTTTCTGCAACAAATATTTATTTCTCACAGTTCTAGATCCTGGGAAGTCCAAAATTAGGGCACCAGGGATCCGTGTCTGTTGAGGCCACTCCCTGGACTATAGACAGCTACTTTCTTTCATGTCATCACATGGCAGGGGGAAACATCTTCATATTCTCACCCTGTGTTAGTTACTTTTCATCACTGTAACAAAATGCCGGAGGAAACACTGAAAGGAGGAAAGGTTTGTCTTGGCTCACGGTTTAGGGGCTTCAGTCCACAGCTGGCTCCATTGATTTCCAGCTGTGGGGAGGGGAGCATTGACAGAGCAAATCTGCTTGCCTCGTGGTCACCAGAAAACAGGGAGAGAAAGCAAGAAAGGCAGGATCTGGGGACAAGATGTACCCTTCAAAGTCACACCCCAGTGACCCAGATTCCCCAACTATACCCCACGTCCTTAGAGCCCATTTATCGATGAGCTCATCAATGGGTTAATCCATTGCTGAGGCCAGCACCCTCATGGTCATATCACATCTCCATACCACCACCATCTGGGGACTAAGCCTTCAATGCACAAGCCTTTTGGGGAGAATACTTCATATTCAAACCATAACATCCTGCTCTTTGCTCTCAAAGGCTCATATCCATATCATGAGGTGAAATGAATTTAATCTATGTCCTGTTGTTATTGTTAGGAGCCATCAAGTCAGTTCCAACTGATAGCAACCCTATGTACAACAGATGAAGCACTGTCCAGCACTGTGTCATGCTGGGCACTATGTCAGTGCTTCTCTGCTATTCATAGGGTTCTCAATGGCTGATTGTTTCAGGAGAGGGCTGCCAGGTCCATCTCCCAAGATTACAGCACCTGATATTCCCAGATGGTCTCCCATCCAAGGACTAACCAGACCCGATCCTGATTAGCTTATGAGATCGCCCAGGATTGGACACCAGGGGGTGGTGCTATGGAGTCGTGTTTGACTCATAGCAACTCTCATAGGATTTGCAATGGCTGATTGTTTCAGGATTGCTTCAGGAGTAGATTTTGCCACGTCCTTCTCTCATTTTTGCAGTGCTGGAGATTGAACCTGGGTCCTCAAAGAGTGCAGGACAGCATTCTTCCCACTGAGCTAAACCCCAGCCCTCAATCTATATCCTATAGTTGCCAAAGTCTCAACAGTTACAGCATTCCTCAAAGTCCAACCTCAAAATCTCTCCTGACACTCAATGTAAACTCTTTGAGTCCCTGTAAAATTGAAAAATCAAGTTACACACTTCCAAGATACAATGACACAGGGTAAACATTTCCATTCTAAAAGGAAGGAGTAGGAGGATGCCAAGAGAAGGTCAGACCAAAGCAAGATCAAAACCAAGTGGGGCAAACATTACATCCCATAGCACCACTCCCAGCATTTGGGGCCTTTGGTAGCATAAGATGAATTCCAAAGAGCTTGGGCAGCACCCGCACCATGGCCTCGATAGCTGCAGCCCTCATGGCCTCTCTCTTAGGCTGGCTCTGCAGGCTGCCTACAGCTTTCCTTGACAGATGTTCCACATCTGCCATCTGTTCACTTCCTGGGTTCAAAGCAAAGTCTTTCAAATGAGCTTACACGAGTATACCCCTGAATCTATGATTGGAGGGGTGTGGCTGATTCTGAGGAGCCTTCAAGGTGTCTGTTCTGTTATAATCTGGATATGAAAGGTTCCCCACAGGCTCATGTGTTGAAGGCGTCCGTAGTCCCCAGCTAGTGGCACTATTTTGGGAAGTGGCAGGAACTTTAGGCGGTGAGGCCAGTTGGAGGAAGGAGGTGATGGGAGTGTGTCTGAAAGGTGTCTTGTCCCTGGCCCCTTCTGGTTTCTCTCTCTCTTTCCAAGCTGCCCTGAGGTGAGCAGCTCTGCTCCGCCAGGCTCCCACTGCCATTGTACTCTGCGGCAGTTTAAGTCCCAGGCAATGAAGCCAAAGGAAATCTTGCTCCCTTTAAATTGTTTCTTGCAGGTATTTGTCACAGCAACAAAGACTAACTGGCACCTTTCCTATTGTTCCAACGCAAAGCAGGTGGCTTCTTTTTCACGGCAAAAATCTCTTCAGGAACCCCAGATTCATTGGCTCCAACCTTAGATGTGTTCCTTTTCTGGCAAAACTGCAAGTTTTTTCAATTTTTCCACTTTCCTTTTGGCTCCCCATACTCACTATAAACCTGGCTAAAAGCAGCCAGCAATACTCCTGCCACCTCTGAATACTCTGTTGCCTTGAAACTTCTCCCACCAGATTAATTAGTCCATCACCTTTATATTCAGTCTCCTTCAAAGTCTTAAGGCACAGACAAAACATAGACAAGGTTTTTGCCAGAATGTAACACGCAAGGCTTCTGTAATTCTCAGTAGAGTCCTCCTTCCATCTGAAATCTCACGAGCATAATCTGTTCTGTTTGCGTTCCTGTTGGCATCTGGTCTTCTGCACTCTCACCGGAATCATTCACTGAGCTCCACTCACGGCACTCTGTGCGCTGGCTGGTCTGCTTCTCCAAACCTTGCCAAATTCCTCCCACAAAACAATTTTGAATTGTAACCATAACAACAACCCCACTTTTCACAACCCATTTTCTACATTAGTCATTTTTCATTATTGTGACCAATACCTCAGAAAACCTGAAGGAGAGGTTTCTTTTGGCTCATGGTTTTGGCAGTTTTGGTCTGTTACTGGCTGGGACCCAGGGACCGAGTTCCTCCAAGTACACCCCACCTCCTGAGAGCCCACTCAGTTATGAACTCATCAACTCATCAAGGGATTGTGGTTGTTGTTGTTAGGTGCTGTGGAGTTGGGGACGACTCAACGACCCTATGTACAAAAGGACAAAACACTCCCCAACACTGTGCCATGCCTTGCGCTGTGTCAGTGCTTCTCTGCTATTTATAGGGTTTTTGACGGCTGATCATTTCAGGATGGCTTCAGGACTGGGCTGCTGGGTCCTTCACCCATTTCTGTAGTGCTGGGGATCAAACCCAGGGCCTCAGAGAACACAGAGCAGCACTCTACCAACTGAGCTACACCACGGCCCATCAATCAAGAAATTAATGATTGCTTAATCATTAATCATCCTTAATTAATGATTGGTGATTAATTCACAGATTAATCCACTGATAAGATTTGCATCCTCGTGATCCAATCACCTCTCAATACCACCTCCATCTGGGGACTGATGCTTCAAGACACCAGCCTTTGGTTAGGATGACACTTCATATCCAACACATGCTATAACACAGTGGCTGGCACACAGACACTATCTGATGAATAAATGAATATATATGAGTGAAGGTATGGATGGATGGATGTCTGAAACCATCAGGAGAGTTGTCAAAGATGAGTAAATAATCTATGATGGGGGAATGGACTACTTCTTGGGCTAATGAGCCATGAGGAGCTAGAAAGAAATGGACTATAAAGACTATTTATTTCAATAAAGGCATAGATGTGTGATGCCACAAAGCTACCAATGAATGTAGCAATGTCACAAACAGACCACCCTTAGCATTTATTCTTTGCATCAACACATGTTATTAAGGACTCATTTTAAACATATTTGTGCATTTTGGCACTTCGGTGGGAGCTTCTGAAACAGAAATGAATAATATTCTTTTCCCCTAAATAGCTCATTATTGAGAGAACAAACAGAAGTTGAATTATTACAAAATAATGAGTCTAAAATGGAGTGCAGCAAGACAAGTGAGTTAGTGTTTCAAGAACAAACAACCCCACCTTTCAGTGATTTTAATGGACAGGGCTCATGCTATACATCTTGAACTTCACTCATGTTGTCTTGCCTCCACTGCTCAGGCTGACAGAGCAGCTATTGCTGGTTGTTGTGACAGAGCAAGGGAGCTCATTAGCTCCTGAGGAGTCTGTCATTGTACTGATATTTGATTCATCAAAGTCACATGGCCTTATGTAATTCAAAGGTATGGAAGAACTGAACTCCAGGGGGCAGAGAGAGAGCAGGACACAGCTGGTAAATGCTATGATGGTTACCTCACGGCGGCACTAACAAACTGCACAGGAAGCAGGAACAAAGGCATTAAGCCAGATTCTGTTCCAGGGGGAGCGGCCACTTGAGCGGAGCCCTGAAGTGCCACACTGGTTGCAGTGGTACACAGGGGCTAGAGGTCACTCAGCAGGTGATGAGATCCCTTTGTGCTGTTGAAAGGTACCCCCAGGGTTCCCCTCACTGTGCAGCATGGCGGGGGCGGGGGGGAGGGGGGGGGTAACTCCACCTGCAACCCAGGCACTGGTTTTGGCTTTCCTGGAGATATGTTGATGCCACTTAAAATCACTACCATTTATCGAATAATTACTGTGTGCCCAGGGAGCTTTATTGGAGGCAAAAATGTCACCTGAGGAGCTTACTCACAAAGGACAACAAATTTAGACTACTGTGTCATCCTGAAAAGGTTATAAATAAATCACAGAGACTCCCTAAGGATATTCCTCATGCACAGGGTCTAATTTCTGCCATAGCGTGGATGAGAACCCTTGGGTTAATATTTTCTAGAATCCTTATAATCATCTTGCATTGTATTTTTGTCCTAAAAGTGATAATTCAATAATGTGCCCATTTAAGCTCTTCCCCAATTTATGCAAATAGCGTTTGTTATTAGTTTCCTACCCAAAATCTTTAAAAATGAATTCCCTGGGTCCCTCCTGACCTGGGCAAGTTTCCCATAGGTTTTAGGCACTGTTGTTTTCCCTTACTCACATCATTTATTTCTCTTAGCATCATAAAGGTATAGGTTTTATTAGCACAATTGTACAAATGAGGAAATGTAAGCCTAATAAATGAAGGAACTGCGACTTGAGCCCAGGTCTAATCTGTATCTAAAGCCCCACACCGGTCATCACCGAGTGGGCTGCCTCCAATGGAGCTTCCCCCATGTTGGGGCCGCTCACCTCTCCTCACTGCTTTTTTGCATTGAGGTTTACCACCATCCCCTCCTTCCTTTTGGAGTTTACAGTTGCTCCTTCTGACCAGGATGGAGAGACAACCCCAGATGGGCAGCATATTGTCAGGCACAGTCAGGAAAGAGGCCCCCAGTTACACTAGAATTTGGCGGTTCCCATAGCTACAGAATCAGTCAGTCAATCAACAAGGAGTTACTGAGTGTCATTTGTAAACAGTGTGTTGCAAGGAAGCCCGTCGGAGAGGTGGGGAAGAGGCCAGGGAGGTGAGAGCAGCAATCCAAAGGCAAAGGAGCCCCAGGGCTAGCTGGGGTGTGGTGTGGGTGTGGCTCGTTCCCTGCACCAAACCTACTAGGAGCCAAAGTTGGCTGTGGTTCACACAGGCAGAGGTCATTCTCAGTGGCCCCCCACCACTCAGGACCTCACGGCAGTTGCTGGCTGGTCCATTGTGTTTCAGTGTTTTAACAGAAATCCTGGCAAATCCTAAATGCCCACAGAAGAATAATTAGGATAATTAGGGGCAGAAATCAAGTTAGCTGGGCTAAAAGTTTTGCTATGAAACTACGTTTATGTAGAAAGCATTCATTTGCTTACATTGCATTGTAAATTTGGAGCTTCTGGGAGCTGGATCTGATGAAGATTATGGAAGATTAAGCCACCCTTTCCTCTGCCCTTGACAACAAGTATTTATTAAAGATCTTTTAATCATGTCACTGCCTTTTCACAGGGGATATTTGTAAGCAGGACAAAGATTGAGGAGAATTCAATATACCCCAAGGAATAGTGAATTTAATACATTTGGATCTTAAATACAAATTGTCAAAATTGAAATACCGCGGGGTTACTACTGTGCAGTTCTGATGTCGTCCTCCAGCCACACGTAAAACCTTCAGCCAGAAAGACCAGACCTGGTCCTCGGACTCCCACTTGTCCCGACCCGCGGGACCCTAGTTATTCGCGGGTGTCGAGGGGGACCTGTCTGAAAAGAAATGGGCGAGAGAGAAAGAACGAGACCAAGCATGTAGTTGTCAAGGTCTGATTTTATTGAAACGAAACTGTTCTTTTAAACTCACAGGAGTGAGGAAGTAGGCGGGGGAAGAATTTTACCTCAGTCAGCCTAAGGCCTGGGCTGGCGCCAGCCAAAGGCCGCAGCTGGCAGGTGGTCTGCAACCTATTGTGGTTAATTGCCGGCCATCAGTCATGCAAAAGGTAAAGAAAGGAAGCCAAGAGTATAGAGCTCTGGTGGCCTCTGCTCCCAACACCCGCTGCAGCACAGCAGTTTTTGGTGGCTGTCACTTCCTTTGGTCACTTCCTTTGGTCACAGATGTCATGCTAGCCATAGAGGCAGCTCTTTCCCTATTAGCTGTAAGGGACATAGCCTTTGCCACTCGTATTCCTAGCGTGCCAGGTACTGCTGCTGCCCACCGCTGTGCGCCTTCCTGTTACAGGTGCACGGAGGCAGAGCACAGCAGATCCTCCAGCCATCAGAAGCCCCACAGCCCTTGAGAAGAGTGCAGTTTCCAGGGCTCCACAGCACATGCGCATTTGAGTCTGGAGTCAGAGAGGACCCCACACCTGCGCTCTCCGAATACCCCAGATGACGCTGAAGCCCCTGGGAAGAATTGGTGGGCCCAGAGTCTGGAGCTGAATTCTAGTTGGGCAAGTCTCGCTTCACCTCTCAAGGCCCATCCTTTCCATGTGGGGCGCAGGTGGCCACCTGAGGGGACACCCACAGTGGCAGCACAGGACTCTACCCAAGTCTGTTGGCCCTGGAGGCTGCTTCATCTCAGTGCCAGAGCAGCTCAAGAGGCTGCCATGTCCCTTCCCAGGTCTCCAGCTGCTGTGCCATGAGGATTAGAAAGGACATCTGAGCTCTGAGCAGTGCCTGGCACAGAGGTCCTCAGGAGACGGCCAGTGAACGATGATGTCATTTCAGCAGGACCTTCATGGGGTCAGCTCCCTTCTGTGGCCCTTCTGTGCTGCTGCTCCTGAGGCCTTCCCTGCCAGGAGGTGCCCTGCTGTTTTCCCCTCATGTGGCAGCTCCCAGCCCCCCTACCTTGCCAGCTCAGGACAAGTCAGGGGATATGGCCGTCCTGGCTCAGCTCCTACCACCCTCTGCTGGACACGCCCACTTCCTGCCTCCGTGCTCAGCTTTCTCTCTACACAATGGGCACAACCGACTCTCTTCTTCCTGTTTTGGAGGGCAAAGTGAGATAGCATCAGTGCTACAGACTGAACATTGATGCCCCCAAAATTCACATGCTGAGGCCCCATCTGGGGGTGAGGCCTTCGGAAGCTGGTTACGTCATGAGGGTAGATCCATCCCTCCTGGATCGATTAGGGCCCTTACTAGACGAGGCCAGGGAGTGAGCTAGCTGCCTTTCAGTCCAGGGAGGGCACAGTGAGAGGTCACCCTCTGTGGAGCAGGGCTCCGCTCTCACCGAGAACTGAATTAGCCAACACCTTCACCTTTTTCGACTCCGCATCCTTCATGCTGTGAGGGAAAAGTGTCTGTTGCTTAAGCCACTTGGCTGGAACCACGTCCCCTTCTCCCAGCTGTGGCGCTTTGGTCTCCCTGGTTCAGTGCAGGAGGACAGAGCAGGACTCACCAGCATCAGTGTGCTTTAGAGTCACCAGGACATGAAAGCCTGAGCCTCATCCCTGAATCGCTCTCTGGCTTCATGTCTCACCATGTGATCTCTCTCTCTCCACCCGCCCCCACCATTGTGCTGTCCTCTGCCATGACGGCCTCACCAGAGGTGAGCTGGTTCTGGCACCATGTCCTAGAACGTCCAGATGTGAGCTAAATAAACCTCTTTTCTTTATAAATTGTCCTAGCTACATGTATTTCATTATAGTAATAGAAAACAGTGCTTTAGTAAAGTGTCTAACATAGCAGGTGCTTAGTGAAGGCAATGCTATTCCTAGGGTAAGATGACTTCCTTCCTGTCCCCCAAAGCTTGCAGAGCACCCCCTGGGCACATATCCCTTTGGATGAATAATTGGGGAGTTCTCTGAGAGCAGGCCTGACCACTGGCTTGCTCTGGAGGCTGTAGGAAGAGAGGTGATCTCAGGGGGGAGGGGAGCTAAGAAGAGATAGAGACGCCCCCTGCCTTGCTTCACCCCCCATTTCTCCCCCCACCCAAAGGCCTGCGACTCCTCCCTGTACCACAGGCCACATACTCTCATCTTCCACACTTCTGTGCCTTTACTCTTGTGGGTCCTCTGCCTGGAATGCCACCACCGCCCTCGATTCTTACTCTGGTAAACGGCAAGTGGTGTTTCTAGGCTTAGCTCAAACGTGACCTCTCCTATGAAGTTTCTCCTCTCTGTTCCTGAGCACCATTCCAGAGATGGGATGATGACGACAGAGTCGAAGCACGTCACATATTTGTTTGACAGACAAATGAATGGATGACACGGAGCTGATTCTGCTGCGAGCTCCTCAGTCCTCACCTTCCTAACAAAAGAGTTAGCCTGGGACAGCGGTTAACAGCACAGGCTCGAGAACCTGGATTCCTAAGCCTGGAGCACAGGCTTTGGGGGTTCACACCTGTAGTCCTAGTGTTCCAGAGGCTGAGGCAGGAGGACTGTGAGTTTGAGGCCAGACTGAGCTACATAGCAAGACCTTGTCTCAAAAAAAAAAAAAAAAATCATAATCCGGAGGAATCCAGATTATACTGCCTCCCTAAAAAGCTGCTTGATGGGGGCAAATTAATATCTACGAGCTGCACTTCTCCTGTTTGTTCACTTGGGGTCGATGGTGTCTATCTCGTGCAGTGACCTGAGCATCAAATGAGTCAGCTGTGAAGCATCTGCCGTGGTGTTCAACAGATAACCAACA
This sequence comes from Pedetes capensis, assembly GCA_007922755.1. Lineage (NCBI taxonomy): Eukaryota > Metazoa > Chordata > Mammalia > Rodentia > Pedetidae > Pedetes > Pedetes capensis. The sequence goes on along the minus strand of VMDO01000418.1, from coordinate 237,058 downwards.
CCCAAGCACAAATCCTGTCAGAAGGCCTGGTCAAGCCATGCGCATGATAGGTGGTTTTTATTTTACTTTGTGTTTATATTCTCCAAACTCTCTAGTAAGACTCTATATTACTATTATAACAAGTAAAATATACATCCAGCTACTGCCAAGCCCTGCTCACCAGAACCGAATCCTGTGGGCGAAGCGAGGTGGCCCATGCCTATAATCCCAGTGACTTGGGAGGCAGAGGCAGGAACATCATGAGTGAGTTCCAGGCCAGAGGCAGCCTGCGTAACTTAGTGAGACCCTGACTCAAAATTTAAAATAAGAAGGGGTTAGGCATGCAGCCCAGTGGTAGAGCACTTGTAAAAGCATGTGCCAAGTTGGTACCATGCATGTGTGTGAGTGCACACACACACGAAACTGATTCCTATCTGATTCCAATTCGCCAGGCTTCTTTCTAGATGGGCACCTATTGTGAGGGACAGGCAAGAAGCTGAAAAAAAAGCAGTCAAAGATCAGTGTCTTGAGAGTTCATCTGTGAGGCAAGCACAAGGGGTTCCGTTAATAATAGCAAGAACAGACCTTAGACCCCGCCTGTGCCGGGCTCGGCAGCTCTTTGCATCTTCTGAGCTAAGTGGTTTTATATCTGCTTTTCAGCTGAATATTGATTTGGATGGAAATTGAGGAGCTGCCAGTCAGGCAGCAGACCACCCTCCCTCAGAGCCTCTTAACCATCTGTGAGCCCACTGGAGAAGAATTCCCCTCCAACCAGTAGCACTCGACTGAACTGCCCTATCTTGGGAGGAAAATGTTCTTAAATATGTGTGTTAGGAAACTTTGAGGCTTCTTCCTTCCTGGGACAATCCAGACTAAGGCAGTAAGTGGGGCAGGTGTCTGGGGAGGCCACAGCGTGGCACGTGGGGGCGGGGTGCACAAGATGAGCGAGGCACTGGACCCATGTTTGGGGGTCTCTGGGCAGGGGCAGAGATGGCTGAATGACTATCACTCATTCTGTAGTCTCTGAATTTTTTTTCTTTTCTTTTTTTAAATGAATGTCATAGTGAGTAACTTGCCTCCTCGTTTAAAATTAAAAATAAAATGAGAACATGACAAAGAGAAAGGAGCAGCAGAAACAGGGGAGCCCAGGTGGCTGGGGGGATTCATAACTTACCACCGCGCCAGGGTGGGAAGATGAGCTGGCACCAGGGCAGAGCGCGCCCGTTTCCCGCAGCGCCCACCAGGCTGGCTGGGTGGGGTGGGGGGGCGGGGTTCCCCAGGCAGCTTCGCCAGCCTCCTCTCTTCAGGCTCCGGGGGTTCACGCCCACGGTCCACCTGGCTTCTTCAGGGCTTCTCCGAATCAAGGATATTCTAAAGTAGTTTTGAAAATACCAGCACCACCCACACAACTTGAGAAACCCTGGAGACCAATGGAGGGATGTCCCACTGCTCTTGAAAATGTGGGTTTTCATATCTTGTTAGGTGCCCTGGAGTTGGTGTCCCACTCACAGCGAACCTACGTACAAGAGGCGAAACATTATTGTCAGTGCTTCTCTACTGTTCATAGGGTTTTCAGGGGCTGATTGCATTTTGGGAGCAGGTTGCCGGTCGTCAGGCCATCTCCCTTCCAAGTACTAACTGGGCTCGAGGACCCTACTTAGCTTCAGAGATCTGACAGGGTCAGTCACCACAGTGGTATGGCTGCAGGCCATTCCTGTTTTAATCACTGCCATTTGCAGGATTCTTCTCTGGCTGAATTTCCCACCTTTGAATTCTAAACTCTAAGTGACTTCCTTTTCACTTAGCTGTTGCTGAAGGGACCATAAATAGCTGCTATCTGTTGAGCTCCTGGGGCAGGCCAGGCCTATCATCTCATCTTAACAACAGCCCTGAAGGCGGACGCTGGTACAGAGAAGAACAATGTCAGTGACTCCCAGGGTCTCCCCACTTATCACTCCAAACCAGATTTTCTGATCAAAGCCCCAGCTGAGCTTTTCAAAAAATCCTATGTGCCAAATTGTCTTTCCATTATATTCCTATAGTTTGAGATTTTCTAATTTTCAAACATGGGTTATGTTATAAACAAAGAAATTGCTGCTAGACTTAGAAAAACAGAACAAACTAAAGCCTGTTTACGGTGGCCTTGTAAGACTCGAACCCCAATTTGGAATTCTGAGCCTACCCAGAGAATTCCCAGTGAGAGACGGAGGCCAGTGCCGCTGCAAAAGCACAGGATTTTATTGTCCGGCGCGTCGGGGTCTACTCAGCTCCATCGAACCAGAGAGCGAAAGAGAGAGAGAGACCCCGAAATGTAGAAGCGAGGGCTTTTTATACCCTTACAGAAGCCAAATGGCGGGCTAGCTGAATGGTACAACTTGATTGGTCGCATTGGTTGACTTTTAAACTAATTGGTTAAAACAATAGCAAGGGCTGATGATAACAAGAAGGAAAGCGGCAGCTTAAGATAGCTCGGGACTTCCCAAATTGGGAAGGGTGGGGTCTCTCCCTGAGGCAGTGGAAAATTTTCTTAGCCTGATCTATGAAGTGGCTTTTCTATGGCTAAGCTGGGTCCTTCAGCCTGACCCTAGGAGTAGCACCTTGGTTTAGACTATGTTAATCTTCAGCGAAACCCCACAACTCTTCTGTTACTGAGGAGGAAGGAACCCAAGGCCTAGAGGCATCACACGCAGTGGGTGGGCAGCCTGGGGCCAGCACAGGGGCATCTTGTCTTGAGCACCCACCTCCTGTAAAGTCCTTTGCCCCAGAGCTAAAGGAGCATCCTCCCTGGATGGTGATGGCTTCCTGAGCTAATGTAGGTAGTTTTAAATGCCTGGCACATAGCTGCTCAGGAAATATTAATTTCAGCTGTTCTTTCTCCCCAGGGATCTTGTGTGGGGCACTATGGGTGATGAAGTAGCTCCCAGACACACAGACCCTTCCCCTTTAGAAGTTGTTTAGACTAAGACCCTCGCTGGGCAAACAACTCCGAGGTGAAATTACAGGTGGAAATGAGGCGTTCCTCTTCTTTGGCCTTTTCTGTTTCTGCTACCATCGTTCCCAGGAAAGCCCATGAAGCCGGGGACCTGGCAGTGTGATCACCCTTCTGTGCCACCGCCCAGCACGGGAGGTGTCTGAAAAGCCTTTGTGAATGAGCAGATGCGGGTCTCATCTTGCCCCTGAGCCAGCGCTGAAGCCAGGAGGCCTTCTCCTCCTGGAGCTTTGTGTCTAGGGGACGACAGCGTCTTTGCTCCCTGCACCCTCCTAAGCAGTGCTGGGGGTGACTCACTGACTTGGTCGGAAGCCCGATTCCCAGCTGAAGACTGCCCTGGGGCTACGCGGTGGGTGGCCAGCTGGCACAGACTACACGCCAGGAAGCAGGCACAGCTGGGGAAGGAGCACGGAGCTGGGAGTCGGTGACCTGGGCTCTTACCTTGCTGGCCTCCTCCCTTCTCTGGGCCTTAGGAAGGGGAGGACTGCAGGAGCTCTACCCACAGGGTCTGACAGAGAAGAAAGAGAAATGGAGGGGAATGTGAACTCAGGGCAGTGGAAATTGCTGCTCCAGCTGTCTCCGTCGTCGTCAAGAGCTCAGAATCAGCTGCCAGGAAAGAAGACCTGACATCTGCTGAGCCTCTTGCTTCTCTTTGTTAGGTGCTGTCGAGTCGGATCTGACTCATAGAGACCCTATGTACAATAGATGAACCCTCCCGACACTGTGCCATGGCCGGCACTATATCAGTGCTTCTCTGCCATTGTTTTCAATGGCTGACTGTGTTTTGGGAGTGGGTTGCTGGTTCCTTCTCCCACACCTATGGTATCTGGTGTTCCCAGGCAGCCTCCCATCCATGTAACCAGGTTTGACCCTACTTAGGTTCTGAGATCTGACAAGATCGGATGCCAGGGTGGTATGGTTGCTGGCGAGCACCTAGCTAGTGACTTGAGTTTATGCCTTTTGTGGGATCCTCAGGAAAAAAAGACCTGTGTAGGAACAAACTATGAACATATGCTTGGGTGGATCTCAGGGTAATTATGCTAACTGAAAAGTTTCAAAGGGTTGTATACTGTATGATTCCATTAGCATGCTGCTGTTGTTGGTAGGTGCCATTGAGTCAGATCCAACTCATAGTGACCCTATGTACAACAGACAAAACACTCTCCAACACTGTGCCATGCCTGGCACTATGTCAGTACTTCTCTGCTATTCACAGAGTTTTCAATAGTTGATGTTTCGGGAGTGGGCTTCCAGATTCTTCTTCCAAGCCTGGTATTTCCAGGTTGTCTCCCATCCAAGTACTAACCAAGATCAACTCTGCTTAGCTTCTGAGACCTGATGAGAACAGATGCCAGGGTGGCTGTAGACTCCATTAGTATTGCATTCTCAAAATGACAAAATGACAGAGGAGGAGAATAGATTAGTGGTTTCCAGGGATGAGGGATGGACTGTGGATGGGGGCACAACTATACAAGGGGTGGCACGAAGGAGTTCCTTCCTGGGATGAACAGCTTCTTTATTTTGACTATTCTGATAGCCACACAAATGTGCGCATACATGCACACCCACGGGTAAGTGCATGTAGAACTGGTCAAATCTCCATAGGGTCTGTGGGAGTTACCAAAATACCTGACAGGAACAAGTCAGGGGAAATTTTTGGTTCATGGTTCAGAGGGTTTCAGTCCATGGTGGCGGGGAAGCACGGCAGCCTGTACAGTGGAGGACCTGATGACATCATGGCGCAGGAGCGGAAAGCAGAGAGAGCTTGGCAGGAACTGTGGGCTGGGGCCCTTCAAAGCCTGTCTCCAGTGATTTCTGCCAATTAGGCCCTACCCCCCAAAGTTCCACAGCCTCCCAAACAGCGCCACCAAAACAGTGCCACTCAAAACAGTGCCACCCGAAACAGCACCACCAGCTGGGGGCTAAGCATTCAAACACCTGACTGTTGGGGAACGTATTAGACTTACATCATAAGGTCTGTAGATTGGACCAATGACTTCAATATTCTCTGGTTTTCATACAGTATTGTAATTATGTAAGATGTTGCCATTGAAGGCTGGGGTTTAGCTCAGTTGGCAGGGTGATGCTCTGCACCATCTGAGGATCCAGATTCGATCCCCAGCACTGCAAAATCAGGAGAAGGATGTGGTAACCCATTCCTGAAGCAATCCCTAAACAATCAGCCATTGAAAACCCTATGAAGGTCGCTGAGTTGGACCCAACTAGATGGCACCCAACGATGAGGAGACATTGCCGTTGAAGAAGGCCAGGTGTAGAGTACAGGGGACCTTTCTCTCCTTGTTTTGCTACGTATGTAACTTTCTATGTGTCCACTATTAAAAGTACTAGAAAGGATCCTGTGGGTAATACTATTGCATTTTACAGATGACAGATTTAAGGATGAGGGGGTGGCATAGTGTCATATAGTTCTGAATAGGAAAGTGAGGATTTGATTCCACTTCTCTGACCCCAGAGTTATGAGCTTCCTTCTCCACTACCGCACCTCAGGTGTGAGAAGATTCCAGAAGCTGGTATCTACACAATCTCAAGCCCTTCTCTACTCCAAAGATTTCTCTTTGAAGCTGTCCAGTGCTTAACCCTGCCAAGGGAGCATGGGGATATGGCTTTTCCCCCACCTGAGTCGTGTTAAATCTATCACAGCAGCTCATTGGAGAAGGACTCAGCTGCAGGGTTCTGTTATTAAACTTCTCACCCGACCTCCAGCCGACGCTCTGGCTGAAGGATGAAGAATGACTCTGAGCATCTGCAGTTTGTTCTCAGAGGCGTGAATCACACTTTATCCACATATTGGTTTTCTCTGTGCTTCCTCAGGTCTCTTATCAGGTGGCTAAATTGAGGTTGGGATGTCATAGTGGACAAAGATTCTTTACTTGGCCAAACTCCAGCCTCCTGAACTTTGTCCTAGGCTTGTGGAGCTCTTTGTAAAATCTACCTTTGGCAAGAGCCCTACTGTGATAGTCCTAAATACAACTTGCCTTATGATGCTTTGACAGTTGTCACTGAATGATTTTTCCTCAATGAAACTTACCAAGAAGGTTTAACACAAGATGCCTGAACTTAGCAGAGGTTGTAGCCTGTTTGAGGAGAACAAAGTCAAGCAGCAAACAAATAAAACAACAAAAAACACTTGAAGCAAGATATTGTGGGGGTGGGGACGAGCCATGGACCCTTACCAGCTCTTACTCTGTTAGGGTCCGCTCTGGCCCAGCAAAAGACCACGGAGCTTCCCCACAACACCAGTACCCTCGGAGGTGGGCAAGAGCTGGTCGGTGGCACCAAAGAGTACCTGGGGAGCCTTCTTATGTAAAAGAAACAGGAACTTTACGAAGCTGCTCCTTCGCAGGAGAGCCTAATACCTTCTAGCTGACAGCACAGGTTACTGCTGCTATGGTGGAATAACAGCTCTGCATCAGAGTAACAGACAGCTCTGATGTCCTTGCTGGCTATGCCGAAGGTCCAGTGATGTTGCCTCTCGCCGGTCGTCTTCTCCTCTCACCTCCTCCCTGGCACGGGGGAATTGAGAGCTCTTATTGGCTTGCTCGAGGCCTTACTTTCTTGACCTCGGAGTCCTGCCTCTCGGCAGCCTGACTGAAGGTCCAGACAATCAAAGCGGCGAAGTCAGGTGTAGGATGTAACAACCAAAGTCAAGGTGGTTGGGAAGAAAGAAAAGAATAGATGCTTGGGGTAGTCAGTATTGTGCTTACATACACCCTAGGTGAGGGTGTGGACCAAAGTGCAACCAATCAGAGAGCAGCTCATGCCAGGAGGAGCAGCTGTCCATGTGAGGGCTTGGAAAAGTGCACTTAGGATTGGGGGTTTAGGTGCAGGCTGGACCAATCACTGAGCTCTTCTTAATAACTAATTGGATAGCTCTGGGAGGCCAATCAGGCTGAAAAAGGCCACACCGGAGCTGGGCTGTTTGGGGCCATCTTCAATCACTTGATGGGGTAGGTAATAGGTTAAGGAGAGACCGCAGGTGAAAGGTGAACTGGGACTTAGGTAGATTAGCTCTTAGGGAATCAAATAGGTCCCAGTCTAGATTGCTGGGTTAAGAGCAACCAGAGGTGGCAGGAACAGGGCAGGATCTGGGGAGGGCTCAGACCTCAGCCCAGACCGAGTGGGCCTTGGCCCCGGCACCCTCCTGGTCCACCTGGGGTGGGGGGGTCCAGATAGTTCCCTACATTACTCTAGATTAAAACTGCTTCAAAGACAGGAGGAGAGCTGGTGCTTAGCTCAATGGGTAGACTTCTGCTCTGCACTCTTTGAGGACCCGGGTTCGATCTCCAGCACTGCAAAAATGGGAGAAGGATGAGACAATCCACTTCCGAAACAATCACCCATTGAAACCCAACTCTTTAAAAATCCAGGCATGGTGGCGCACGCCTGTAATCCCAGCAGCTCGGGAGGCAGAGGCAGGAGGATCACAAGTTTGAGATCAGAGGCAGTCTGTGTAATTTAGTGAGACCCTGTCTCAAAAAGTAAAAAAAAAAAAAAATGGCCTAGAGGTGGCAGCTCAGTGGCCCAGCACTTGCAGGCCCGAGGCCCTGGGTTCAAGCCCCAGTAGCACACACACAAAGGAGAGGGGACATGCATCCCCGTGAGCATGTGGTAGGTACTTCCAGACTCCTTGTTTTAGGATAACGGAGAATGTGCAACGAGTTAATTAATTTTGTGTAGATAGGTAATCTACTAGAAAGGAGACACACCTCAGTGGCAGAGAATTTACCACCAAGAGGAAGACACTGGCAAGGACACAGGGACATTAAAAGTACATATCATTAGATGGAAGTAAACACACGGAGTCTATTGTGACCTACGGCAGCCACTGGCCACATGTGACTCCTGAGTACTTTAAATGAGGCTATTCTGAAAAGAGACATGGGTAAGCAAAAAAATTCATACTGAATTTCAAACATTTGACACAAAAATGTAAAATATCAACATTTCTTATATCGATTACATGTCAAAAGTAATCCTGAAGGTGTCACTGTTCTTACTATAAAGGCGTTGTTGTTGTTATTGTTGTTGTTAGGTGCCATCGAGTCAGTATCCAACTCATAGCGACCCTCATAGGGTTTTCAATGGCGACTGTTATTGGGATTGCCTGGCCCTTCTCCCATTTTTGCGGTGCTGGGAATTGAACTTCGACCTCAGAGACTGCAGCACAGCACTCTACCAACTGAGCTAAATCCCAGCCCATAAAGGCGTTCGGTTATAATTATTAATATTAATTTCATCTATTTTTTATGTGATTAAAAAATTTTAAATGACTTACATGCCTCACATTGTATTTTATTTGATAGAGTGTCTGAACCATCCTGATTCTTTTACAGCTTACCTCCGCTCCCTTTTTTTTTTTTTCCTTTTTGTTTTGGAATAGCCATAGCTTGGGGCAATTTCTTTTTTCTGAAATGAAACCTCCCTTCTCTCAAGTGGTGATATTGTTTATAAAATACTTAGCAGGATGGCGAGGAGCCTCGGGGCCTCGGTATTGAGCGCTGCTTCTTTTGTAACAGGCAGTTTTCATATTCAGAATGAAAAAATGAGATGAATGTTAAAATCTTCGCCTCCTTACCTCTGAAGTGACTGTTGGAACATTTCTTCTCTGTTCCTGAAGTTTCCATGGAAGCTTGGGCTCTGCTGGACCACCTTTGCTTCCTGAGGTGATCTGAATTTCATTTCTGGGGATTTGGAAGTTATTTTCAATAGCACTTGGGTTCCTCTTGTTTTTCATTTTCTGGAATCTGAGCAACCTTGGAACAGGGCTTTTGGAAACCGTGTTCTTATTTCCCTCCATTCACAACGTCTCTTTGCTTCTCCTCTCCCTGAGGGACCTGGCCTGTCCCTAGTGTATCCAAAGGAACGCTAGCCCCTCTTTTTCTGCTATGATTTCAAGGAGGGGCCCCAGAACACTGATGTTACCTGAGGGGTTAAGAGGTAGGGTTTGAATTGGCAATATCTTGATTCTACATTGTAGTTACTGTAACTATTTTGGATCGGATCCCAGAGCTGCCGGCCCTGGTCAGCAGCCTCCAGCCTACGTTTCCCTCCTCCGCTGCCTGCACCCATGGATGGCGGTGGGAGTGGGTTGGGGGGTAGAGGATTATCTGGAATAAGATCTCTCCTGGAGGGACACCAACAGTTTAAGAGCAGGTGTCACTGTTCTTACGACGATGGCATCAGGACCTCAAATCAACAGTGCACCCAACCACACTCCAGGACAGGGCTGTGCTAGAACTCTCAGAAAATGAAATGAGGCCCGCTCTGTAGGTGTAAATTAGCATGGAGGGAGAAACCACTGCTAAGGAAAGTTGCTTCAGTCCCTAGTGTGGAAGGAATTGGAGGATGTGGACTAGGCCACCTGGAATTAGGCAAAATGGAGGGTGGTGGATTGGCCTGGGGGAAGAGTTCACTTTGAATGCAATGCTCTCCCCGATACCAGGCATCCTCGAAAGTACTCACAGGGTGAGTGAAGTCGTCCCTTTGTGTCTGGGCATCAGGCTGGGGGCTTTGAGAACAGGAGGATGGCACCTGCCTCCCTCCAGGGCCTCCTTGGCTGGTGTGGGGGACAGACAGGGAGTACAGCAGGCCATCTAACACTAACTCAGAACAGGGGGTGGGGGCAGGAGCACTTGGGGCCAGGATTTTGGGGCTAACTTTTACATAGAAGGTAAGAGAGTGGGGACAGCAAGGAGTATCTGAGAAGACAGAAAAGCCACGAAGGAACAGTGTACAAGGCGGCATCAGAGACAGGAGGGAGGGCTCAGCAATAATCCTAAAGAGATGGGCAGGAAGTGGGCTCCGGAATGATCTAACCCACAGGTTTGTTCTTATCCTGACTGCCGTGGACACTCCTCAGGGAGTGCAGGAAGGACGGTAGGTACAGTGGACGTCATCAGATATGTATTCTATAAAGTCCAATGCCAGCGATGTGGAAGATGGGTCAGACCCAGCTATGACCCTGGGAGGAATTCAGGAACAAAAGCCCTGGGAACTCAGAGAGGCCTCAGAAAACCGCTGGGGAGGTAAAGGAGCGGTGGGATTCAGGCTGGGAGTCAGGATAACATCCATGGCAGGCAGAGCCTGAGGTGACCTCACAGTTCCCCTGATGTGACACCGTCTCCCCCCTTTGCATGTGGGCAGGACCTGTGACTTGCTTCTAGCCAACAGAATATGGCCAGGTTGGAGGGATGTGGCAGGCATAATATTAAGGCCCCAAATCACTTGATTTTGAGTGAAGTGAAACAACCTGAGGTAGCTTGGAAGACACAGCTTGCCCAGTTGAGCTTTCAGGTGAGAACACAACCTGTCCACAACATGACTGCAGCCTGTCAGACCCTGAGGAGAGGACCCAGCTAGGCTGGTCCACACTCTCGACCTAGAAAACTTTAAGATAATAAATGTGTGCTGCTTTGAGCTGCTAAGTTTGCAATAATTTATTACGGAGCAACAGAAAATGAATACAACATCTAAGGTTCCTGGGGGGTGCCACCCTGGGGAACGGCTGGCCAGTAGGAGGCAGTGATAACAAAGCTAGTATTTATGACGTTTTTAGTATATGAAATGTGATAAAAAAAATACAGTGAATGTTTAAATTGAAAAAATATATTACAGTAAAAACACATTGCCACCCCCCTCAGGGTTCTCCTCCTGGATTCAAACACACTCATCCCATCACTCTTGCCACTGCAGTTTTGAAGTCCTCTTTCACGAATGTCTTTAATTCAAGTCTCCGTCATGACAATGCTGGGTGTCACGCACAGCTTCTGACATGGCAATTTCTGTCAAATAAAAACGTTGCAGTGTGTCCTCATCCACCTTATTCACTAAATCTAGCATCGTGAGATTCCTGGCTCTTCTCCAAAGTGAAAATGACCATGAAAGGTGACATTCTGGATCGATTCAGGACATCGAGGTAGCCATGATAGTGCAACTAAAGACACTCACAAAGGACTTTCAGAACTGCTTCAGAACGTGGCAGGAATGACAGGAAACGTTTGTTCAAAGCCAGGTCAGGGGCACTTTGAGGTGGATTAACAGCATTGTGTCTCTTACTGAAATAAATTTTTAAAACTTTAAACATTCACCACATCTTTTGATCACACCTTGTGTGTTCAGCACGACACTGAGAATCCGCCTGGCTGTGATTTATTGCTCACAGAGTAAACTGTTGTAATTTACATGTATAAGGACGTGCTCCTCTTCAGAGAGGTGGGCAGGCTAACGCACGTTTAGCAGGACAAGTCCTCCCTTCCTTCCCCAGCCCAGACAACCACTTCCAGTAAGACCGCCCATGATTTCTGCCTTAGGAATCCCCATCTGCGGGCCTTTAATCAAGGCCTTTCTTCCTGTGGTACTGCTGGCTAGATTTCAGCAAGTGCCATGGATCCTACGACATGCTATGCCTTTAGCAGAGAAGCGTGAGCCTCAAGACACTTCGGAGCTCACTCCTCGTGAATCTTCAGTGAAATGACTCTCCTAAAGGGAAGGTGAAAAAATTCAGATGCTTTTTATGATTCAGAAAAGCTTTATTTAGGTGGACACCACAGTGCAGAGCTAAAACACTGCTTCACCTTTGTCTACAGACAACAGCACCATGAATGTGAGTTTTGCATCCATCCTTACACAGAAGTCAGCATGGTCAGAAGGCAAAGCCTGGCCAAGTGACTTACATGGGAATATGAAATGTACAGTGATCATCACCACAACGCAGAGCTTTTAAACTTTTTGGATGTGTGGGGTTTTTTGTTTTTGTTTTTAAGGATCATTTTCTACACCACCATTTCCTCTCATCTTTGAGTCTTTGTGGAATAAAATCAAACATGATCTTAATTTTTAAAGCCATTCTTGAACTGTTGGCAGCAAAAATGACAGCAAAAAGAACACACATATTTTTCTTTAAAAGTTCTGAAGAAATTCACTTCTTGGAGAGAATTTAACTTATGCGCAGAGCACCACTTTACTGAATACCATTAAATTGGCAATTATGGTGCATTTAAAAAGCCAGCTTGGGAAAGAAGAGCTGATTGTTTCCGTTTTTGAAAGAACACTTGTGACATTGTAGAATCTCCCACAAGGTTTTTCTCCTCTGGTGGGCACAGAAAAAAGCACCTCAAGATGTGAGACACTTTATAACTTTCAGGAACTTGAAGAACAGCTACTGATCACAAAATGCATGCTTACGTGACAGCTAACGGGGACCCAGAAACACAATACATTTAGGTGAAAGCAGGCAGGGAAGCCAACCAGGAATTAACATCTGCTATTTTCTACATATGACACAAGAGCATCTTTATCAATCTTTTAAAGAGGTTTCACTATACTTGCGGAAAATAGAGCCCAAATGCCAATGATTTCCCAAAAGAAGCGGTCTCACCTCAATGCCCTCAGATCAAATCTCAATTGCTAGCCGGGCAATTGGTGCCGGCTGAGGCAGGAGGATCGCAAATTTGAAGCCAGAGGCAGCCTGCCTAACTTAGCAAGACTCTGACTCAAAAATAAAAAATAAAAGATGGGCTAGGTTAGAGCACTTGCAAAAGTATGTGCATGGGCCTGGGTTAAACTAAACCCCCAAGTACTACCAAAAAAAAAAAAAAAAAAAAAAAAAAAAAAAAAAAAAAAAAAAAAAAAAAAAAAAAAAAAAAAAAAAAAAAAAAAAAAAAAAAAAGAAAAGAAAAGAAAAAAGAAAAGACAAAGAAGAAAGAAAGAAAGGAAAAAAGAAAAAACATTCAAGTACTGGTAATTGCACCTTTCCATTCACATCTCCTTTTAAGAGGTTTGTTCTGGGGAATTATGGAGACCAGCATCTTTAAAACTTCAATTCCCCTAGTCACTGCAAGGTAACACTGAACTTGTATTGAACTTTGAAAGTGGTTATGACTCACACACAATAAAAGCTAAAGACTGTCGGTATTTATAGCGGAAAGCTATTCATTTGCAGAAATATTCCTGCCTATCAAAAGGCTAAATGAGCCTCCCCTCCCTCTTTTCTCCTGCTGGGGACCATGTGCCTTTTAAAATCAAGTTGCAATTGCCAACCAAAGAGTATCCTAGGAGTTTGTTTGCTCATTCACTGAACAACTATTTATAGACTGCCTACTGCACTTCAGTCACTGTTTTAGGAGCTGGCCAGACAGCAAGGAATAAAAACTCCCGCCCTCACAGATCTTCTGTTTAGCCTGGGCTGACATAAGCAGAATGAACCAAATGCGAATGTTTGGAAAGGTGTGCAACAATTCACTTCTCCAGGTGAGCTCAATCTCACAGGAACACAGCTATCACCACGGAGCCACTCACCTCAGTTCACCTGGGGCCAGAGAGGATATGTGGTAAACACTTTCCTCATGTGAAACATAAACAACCAAAGCAGACCTCCCAGACAAGTAGAAGAGTCTATAGTTCTCACAGTACAACTATAAAGTACGACAACACATGTTGAGTGGTGAGCCTGTCTTCCCCACGCTCCACAGAGGTTGGACAGAGTGGATGATGCGAATGAGGGCAACGGTAACAAAGTGTATGTCAGCCTTACGACCTGGAAGAAAACCTGTGTGGTCAGTCCAGCCTCACAGCTGTCCACCTACTGACCTTATTCAACAGGACACTAGAAAATGAAGGTGATGAATCAAAAAGTACAGCTCACTCCGAAGTGTGCAAAGATGACTTAATTAAGGAACCCCCCCGCTGAGCCCTCGGTTGGGACAGGAGTTTCTCAGGGGCAGGGGCAGCCCCACTCCATGCAGGGGGCTTGTGCTTCAGCTCTCAGAGCACAGCTTCTGATCCTCCCACACATGCGCTACAATAATGACCTCTAGAGCACATTTAAAATGCTGTGTCCATCTGAGGAGAGGATCTGTGGCTTTAGGAAGTTCCCCCTGAGTTTAAGAAGGATCTGGACCCTGGAGGCCTCTGCCTGTCCTTTGGTAAAACTGCAGCTGTGCTGGGACACTGCTTTCTAACGGATCCGTGCCACTCCCAGCTGCCACTCCGTGGGTGTGAGTCTGGTTCAGCAGCCTCACCGTGGATCACAGGGGAGACAGGAGCTGGAAACAGAGTCAGCGACCCTGGAGGGTCATTTAGGATCTGCACTGCTCTTTATAAAGCAACACGTGCTGCTAAAAGCCTTCCTCCTCGGCCTCGGACACTGGCTTGAGAGCAGTCTTCAGCAGCCAGCCAGGGGCTGGAAGACCCGCTTTCCAGGCGGGGCATCCGGACAGCCTTTCAGAGAGTGGCCATGGCTCCTCCGCAGCTCCACTCACCCCCAGGCCTGCTCTCCCCGGGCCCTGCAGGGAAGGCACAGAAGGCAACTGGAGCCCTTTACTGCTTGAAGCCACTGTCTGCTATTGTATTGTCCATACTTCAATTTAGAGGATTTGTAGCCAAAGAACTGTAAGAGGTTCATCTGCCTCTAGGAAAAATCACAATGAGATTCTCAGCACCATCTGCTGCAGAAACTACAGGGGAGGGAAGAAACAACACGAACAGAGCACCTGCTAGTTCTGGGAGGACCCTCGCTGTGGTGGGCACTCTTTCTCTGCTAAGTGCCTGCCTCTGGCTCTGCTGCCTTTTCTTAGGCTCTGACATCCTCAAATACGGGATCTGCCTATTCATTTCTGTGCGGCCAGCACGTCAGGTGATGCCTGCCGGGCACACTGTGGATCCTACTGGAGCTCAGAGTGGGAACAGGAAATGAAGTCAGGCAGAAGCCAAGGATCCAATTATACCAACTCTGATAAAAAGACTACACATGGTTGGGCTTGTAGAGCTCTTGGCCTCCTAAAATAAAATCTCTCTTTTTACCACTTCAAAATACAAATTAGGGGAGTCTAAAGGGAAGATCAGGGCTGGGATTTAGCTCAGTTGGTAGAGCACTGCTCTGCAGTCTCTGAGGTCCCGAGTTCGATTCCCAGCCCCGCAGAAGTGGGAGAAGGATGTGGCAATCCACTCCCAAGGCAATCCTGAAATAGCCATTGAAAACCCTCTGAGGGCTGCTATGAGTCAAACATGACTCAATGGCACCTAACAACAACAACAACAACAAAGGGAAGATCAAGGTTTTTTGTGGAAAAAAGATCCTAGAAAAATATTTCAGAAAACTTTTCAAATAAAAAAAGAGAGTAGACAGCTGGGCGTGGTGGCTCACACCTGTCATCCCAGCGCCTTGGGAGGCTGAGACAGGAGGATCACAGGTATGAGGCCAGAGGCAGCCTGCATAACTTAGTGAGACTCTGCCTTAAAATAAAAAGTAAAAAATGGGATGGGGGTACAGCTCAGTGGTTAGAGTGCTTGTAAAGCATGCATGAAGACTTGAGTTCAATGCCTAGTACTAAAAAAAAAAAAAGATTAGAAGTTAAAAAGAAAACAGGGGTAGCGAATGGTAATAGAGCATCTCAGATATAACAATATGAAAACGTAGCTAGGTGCACTGGCACTCATGTGTAAGCCCAGTGGCCCAGGAGGCTGAAGACAGAGGATCCCAAGTTGGAGGCCAGAGGCAGTATGCATAACTCAGTGAGACCCTGTCTCAAAATAAAAAGTGAAAATGGGCTAGGGCTGCAGCTCAATGGTAGAACACTTGCCAAAAACATGAATGAGGCTCTGGGTTCAACCCCCAAGTACTGCCAAAAACAAAACACAAAAATAGCAAAATGAATTACTATTACTTGTTGTCATTGTTCTTGTTAGGTCCCATCAAGTCAGTGTCCTACTCATAGCGACCCTATGTACAACAAGCCAAACAGTATTGTTACTGCTCTCTGCTATTCATAGGGCTTTCAATGGCAAACAGTTTTTTGGGAGTGGGCTGCTGGGTCCTTTTCCCAAGCCTACAGCACCTGGTGTCCCCAGGAGGTCTCCCATCCAAGTACTAACCAGGCCCAACCCTGCTTAGCTTCTGAGATCTGACAGGATCGACACCACAGTGGTACAGCTGCAGGCTACTATTACTTAGGTACCAATATTTCTAAGCCACGCTGTAATCCAACAGTAATAAATATCACGTAATAGCAAATAATTTAAACTACTGGTTGCATTCTTGATATTTACCATTAGCTTTTCATCTCAGAAAATGTCACAGAAGTACAAATAAAATCTGCTTTTCTGTATATTCTGAAAGGCAGACAGCAGCTTATATAACTTCTGTTCTTCATCAAAAAGCAATTACACTAGGTAAACAACCATCCCTAAGGACCAAAAGTAAACTTTGAGGTTCCTGAGGATTCCTCATTTAAGTGTTAATTTTTCAAGAATAGAAATGGGAAGGTCCGCAGATTAGGAATTTCTTTTTGTATAAAATGTGAACACAGGATATGTTTACTTGGTGAGACCTGTGAACAGTTTCTAACATTCTGAGTCAGCCTTAAACGTTTAAGAAATAATGCTTGCATTTGTCTTATCCATCCGTTTGTAATATTTATTCTATCAATTTTCAGCAATGCTAGAATGTTGTTCTCAAATGACCTCGATTCTGATATGGTAAAAACTAGAATGCATTTTTTAAAATTATGCTTAAATATAAACAAGATCAACGGCTGAGTTGTTCTGGTTCCGAACATATGGCAAATATCATTCCTATCATGTTAGACAAAGAATCACTCAGTGTAAACATTCCTGTGTTCTGTTAATGTGTTTAAATTAAAACCTGTTTTAAATGCCTCCGCTAATACTCTGTAGACAACTTCTTTGAAAGTGACTAAATTAACATCTGTAAATTCAGATTTCCCCACTGGGCTCTTTCTGAAGCCTTCTTTCTCAAAGGCGCCGTGGTATATGAACTGAGAATCCTCTAGGCTCTCCCTCAGGAACTGAGTTGTCAGGTGATGAGAGGTCTGTAATTAGCCAGGGCTGGCCGGTCACAGTATGAGGAGAGCTGGTGTGCCTGAGAGCCCAGGCACCGGGTCTGCACCCAACTCAGGGTGCTGCCAGGCACAGGTTCACCTTGGGGTCCACAAGTGGTAGTGAGTGAACGCTTTTCTTGTCCAACAGTCAGCAAGGGCACATAACAGACTAATGTTAAATTACATCCCGGCATGTTTATTATCTCACAAAACAAATCTCCCCAAACGCTTGCTCTCTGGTAGCTCTTGTCACACTATCAGTACAGAAAGCTGTTTCTCCAAGGCTCTAACAGGCTCTTTGCTACCCTTAATAGTCTTTCCATTTTTCATTGGTGAGGATTCACACGCCTGTACTTGGTACAGTTTACTCATCTCCATGTGGCTTCTTGTGGGAAGTTCATAAGCCATTCTTCCGTAATATTTGGTTGACCATGATGTTCATTTGGGACTCAGTAAGACAGGCTCAGTATCTCTACCATACACCACTTACGGCAAACCAACTGTGGTCCAGCGGGGGTGCTTCACCCAAAATGAATCCTGCGTCACTGAAGTTACAGGTTTGACGTTCAAGAACAAAATCATCAGCAAGAAGAATTCAGAAGTCTCTGTCGAGCATTTTTCTCTCCGTTATTTGCTTTAGTTTCACTGTGCATTTCCAAATCTGTCAAAATTGAAAACATTTTTATGACAGAGGTATAGCAGCAACTACCAGTACTAATCAACTTCTCATCTGCTAAAAAATGCCCTCTTCATATACATTGCTTTATCATCTTTTTCCTCTTAGCCTGGTTTCAAAGCACAGTGACATTAGGTCAAGGCAACAGCTGAACTGAATGATAAACTCTCAATCCCTCCTAACAGAGAAAGCTGGAGAACAGACAAAGGGACTAGAGGTACAGAGAGAAGAGAAGACAAGACAGACATAAGCAAGAAAGACAATGAAGACCAGGCTGGGCAAGAGGCAGAGGATGAGACGACGGGATGGGGAGGAGAAAGAAAGGAGATGAAACACCCAGAAAGGGCACAGTTTTCCTTCTTTGGGAATCTGGGGCAGCATTAATTCATTCCTTCTCTCTCTCAGTCTTGGGTTCCCCCTAGGCCCACACTAGGACGGAGGTTCAAGTGGTGGGCAGGGTAGAGATGGTCCATGTGCGTAAGGGGCAGCTGTGAGGGGCCCTGCGGGCCCCCACAGCCTGTGCCCAGCGCCAGCCTACCTGGCAGCCCTGCCGTCCGGCTCTCCTGCTCCTTCCCCTGGGTCTCTGCTGGCAGAGGAGTCTTGCCATCCATGATGTCCATTTTGATCATGCCCAGGTTAGTGAGGAGCAGCATGGGGTCGATGCCCTGGCCATCGCTCTTAATGTTCTCCAGCACCTTCAGACACCTGTATGACTTCAGTTCACTTATGTTCTCCTCCAGGAAAAGGTTGTAGAGGCTCAGGTCATTGTACCCTTCAGATCTGAAACGCAGAACGTCGAAAGTGGGCAGGATTTCATATACTTTAAGAACATCTGTCTTCTGCCGGAATGGAACAAAGAGTGTGTAGACAACCACGGGAGCCAGCAGAAAATACACCATGAGGTTAATGAAACTGAGCAACTGGAAGATGCCGACGGCGATGAGCTTGCACTGAAATCGGTCGGGGATGCTGCTGTCGTTCCTCAGGATCCCCGACTTGACGCTGCAGACGAACTCGTCTGAGAGGGAGGACAGGCTGAAGTAGTAGCCCAGGTAGACACACGCCAGCAGGATGATGGTGAACGTCGCCAGCCGGCAGCCCAGGTACTTGACGATTAGGTGAGTAGAGTTCTTCTTCGTCTTCAAGTACTGCTCCACAATGGGGTACTTGAAATGGCTTTCGGATATCTCCCACAAACTAGGAAGAAAAGGGAGCAAGTAAGAATAACTCAGACCTTCACCAAGACCATCAAGTAGCAAAAACACGGACACAATAAGGCCACACCAAACATATCAAACCCTGCCTTACCTATAACTTCATGACAGCACTAGAGAAAAAAACATCAAGTTGTACACAAAAAAGGGAAGACAAGCAATAATAAAACACTTTTCCTTTTAATATTTTAAAGACAACCTGGCCAATTAAATGAATATTTAGCAATTTTCAGAACAATGCCTGACACCTAGTGCTATTTGTTAAGTGGATCAGTTCCTGAATAGGAGGTTGCTTTTCAAAAAAATTACAACTTTCCACCAATGTATGTGGAATTTTTAAGCCCAACTAGAGCACATATTCTTCTACAGGGAGGGCTGGGGACATTCAGTGGGAGTGGGCAAGGCTATGGGGCCAGAGTGACATGGCACAGGTCAGCTCTGTCTTTTACAGCTACAGGACAGTGTTTTTATGTGGAAGGAAGAGAGAGGAAGAAGTAAACAAATGCGCTTAGATAATGACGTCCTCAGAGTTAAATGAGATCATAAACTCAAAGAACTCAACACAGTGTCTGGGATACATTCAGTATTCAAAAATATGATAGCTACTAATACTATTACTACTACTGGCAACAAGGACCAGAGGAAGAACAGGAAAGGGCAAGACACCACCCGCTCCTTCCCCATTTCCCTCTCATCATTTTTCTAAGCTTGGCTGCCTCCAAATCCTCTGTGGTTTTCCTTTAAGGAAGGAGAGGTCAAGGCAAACAGGCTGTACAGAGTAAGTACCTCGACCCGTTACCCCTATGGGAATTGCATTTCTTTTTTTTCAGTACTGGGGGTTGAACCCAGGGCCTTGCATCTGTGTGCTCTGCAAGTGCTGGACCACTGAGCTGCACCTCCAACCCATTTTTTTACTTTTTTTTTGAGACAGGGTCTCACTAAATTACGCAAATTGCCTCTGGTCTCGAACTTGCAATCCTCCTGCCTCTGGCTCTTGAGTTGCTGGGATTACAGGCGTGCGCCACTGCACCCAGCTCTGGGAATTGCATTTCAAAGACAAGATGGTGACACTTCCCTTGACAAGGAACGGTGTCTCCACAGGAGGACGAGTGCGGGAACACCTGGAGAGGGCTTCTTGGCGTCCACGACTGTCACTAGAGGATGATGCCCTTCCCTCCAGTCCACTGGCGATGGGAGCTTGGACCCAACTAGCAGGAGAGGGCAGAGAACTTGTCCTGCAAAACCCGCCATGCCGCAGGCAGAGGGCTGAGTTACCTTTGCCCTATGTTCTCATGAACACCGGGGGCAGGGCAGGCTCCGTCCCGCAGGTCAAGGTCACGGGCGCTCTTCGCAGCCTTGATGGCGCGGTTGTAAACTTTGTCAAGTTCTTCCATGATGAACTTCAAGTCTGAGCAAATATGTGGAGCAGCTGCGAAACGCCAGAACAGTGGGGGCAGGTACAGGAGGATTGCGAATAGTAACAGGATGTAGGGGAAAAACTGAAAAACAAGAGGGGAAACTGTGGGGTAACAGATCCCCCACCCCAGGAGCCGACCTCGGCTCTCGGCTCCTCATTTTCAGACACAGGCACACACCCATCACCCATGTCCCTTGTGGAGACCTGTAACTACTGCTTATGGCTGAATTCGCCCCATCCACGTAACCCTTAGGCTGGCAACTATCTTTTTAAATTGGACAGACACTGATCTGAAGTGCCTGCAGCTGTAGCCCTGTGGTACCTGAACCCATCAGATCTCAGAAGTAAGCAAGCTTGGGCCTGGTTAGTACTTGGACA
Organism: Pedetes capensis; assembly: GCA_007922755.1. Lineage (NCBI taxonomy): Eukaryota > Metazoa > Chordata > Mammalia > Rodentia > Pedetidae > Pedetes > Pedetes capensis. The sequence continues at coordinate 216,549 of VMDO01000418.1, read as the reverse complement.
GGAGACGGCCTGGGAACACCAGGTGCTAAAGGCCTGGGAGACAGACCTGGCAACCCACTCCCAAAAAACAATCAGCCATTGAAAACCCTATGAACACAGAAGCACTGACAATACTGTTTCCCCTGTTGTACACAGGGTTGCTATGAGGCTCGACGGCCCCTAACAACAACTTGAAGTAATTGGATGTACAGAGTGACACATAGTAATTCATTCTAATCACAGGAGGAAAAGAAAAAAATCACTCCCATGTTCTGTAGCACAATTTCTGAACAAAATCCCAATTAAGAAACAGGTAAATGCCACAATGGCTTTTGCTACGGTTATTTTATTTTTTTAAGTATTTATTGTGGTTTTAAGAGGCTTAAAACTCTGCTTTTTCCTCTTTGGAATCTGGGAAAATGCCATAGAAGCATTTTGAATTTTTTTTACTTCAGTGATCCAGTAATTATCCCAAGAAAACAGCTGGAAGGAGGAGATAAAGTTCATAGAATGTGGAAGAGACCTTCAGTGCTGGGACAGACCATGAGCACAGCCCCAAGGCCTCATTTTTATAGCTGGATAACATGAAGCCCAGTGAAGCCAACCACCCCAAGGAAGATAGTCGGACGGAGGATGAAAAGTGGACAGGAGGAGCCTTGAGGTCAGGGACAGTGAGGGACACCTGGAACCCAGTCCACAGGGTGCTCTGCAGCCTTCGACAGTGACGTTACTGAGCCTCTGACTCAATTTCTCTACCCATGAAATGGCCATGTCCTATCAGTGTCATGAGGACAAAGTTAGATCATTTATGAAAAATCCTTAGCATGGTCCCTGGCACATAATGGGCACTAAAATGCACCAAGCAAAACCAATGAAATGGCCACGTGGGTGGACACATTACCTGTAGTCCTCACAGTGACCCTAGCTGGGCTCCAATCTGCAAAGGGGAAAAAGAAGCTCAGAGCAGTTTCTGCCCCAGCAACTATGAAGCCGGTAGGTAACAGAGTCAGAATCCAACCTGTGAGCTCTCTTACCCCACAGCCACGCCCTTCCCACCCCCATACACTACATGGATTTACTTCCTTGGAAAACCTCTCTTTACCTGGAACTGGCCCATCTCCACGGGCCCTGGGAGTGCAAACTGGAAGAGGCCACAACGGCCTTGAGTCGACAACACAAAACCCCCACCCAAGGCATCTTGGGCTGGGCGGCAGAACCCAGCCCAGGGCCTTCACGGCATGTGCCCGCGGAGTGTTCCCAGCATCCCTCACCCAGCAACCCTCGCTGCGAACTGCTCACTCTTCTGTGGTTCGCGGTCAAGGCTAAGCACCGACATCGGCACGTTCCGTGAATGCAACTGCAGGCTTTCATCTGGACTTCACTACTTTTTCCCTTGTCCTCTTTTGGTTCCAAGAACCACTCCAGAGCACCTCCTGCAGTTGGCTGTCCTGCCCCCCACTTCCTTGGTTTTGTGAAAGTTCCTCATACTTCCCTTGCTTTTCATGAAAATGATGTTTTTAAATGAACAAAATAATACATACAGGTTCACTAAGGAAATGGACTATATTGGTACACAGTTACCAAAAACGTTAAAAAGCATATTTGCATGTGGTTATTAATACATCAAAGGGGATCCAACAGATGGTCTAATAATTATTATAATTCTGAAGTGGTTAAGAGAAAACAGTACTCCAAGATATCTGTGATTTCTGTGACTGGCAATTCCCCTATGGACTGTTATCTACATATAATTTTTAATGTTAAATTTTAGTTAGCAGTGAATGAAAAATAAAGCTGTATTTGTCTATTTTTCTAGTTTATAGACCTCCCAATGCTACCCTGAACCCACATTAGGAATCTCTTCCCCTGAAGAAAGAGAAATAAATGAAAATAGCCCTGAAATTTTGCAAAGCCCTCTCACCAAAGCAGTTTTCCGTTGGGGTTCTGGCATGGGAGAGGTTTCTCATAATTAATTAACCCAATTTGCAAAGAGCTGACACACAAAGATACACAGCAGGCTGTGATCAGCTGAATTTTGGCTGCGTAATTCATAGTTGGCTGTCAAGAGAAGCACTGCTCAAGCAAGCCTGGCCCACTCTGAACACTGTCAATTATTATAAAATGGAAAATGCGTGGCAGAGTTTGTGGGTTGCACAACCAAAAGAGCCAGGGATCTTCTCTGCGGACCACAGGGTACAGAGATTATTTCTATCTTGGGCTTGCGGAATATTTTGATAGGTCACTTTTGTTTCAAAGTTATTTGAATAACCCCATTTTACCTCAGGCTACTCTCCTAAATTAAAAAAATTTTATGACCTATGGTAATTTTTCTAACATGCCCAAATGGTGAAACAATTAGCACCAATAAACTATTCAGCACAGCTCATTGCGCTTAGAAAAACAAATGTTTAAAGATATTATATACTGAGTGTTCACATTTTCCCCCATTTAAAAAAAAATTAGTGTATATTCCCTATACACACGAATGGGTTTTATTATGACTTTCTCACAAATGCGTGTCCTACAATTTGAACTTGTTCATTCTGTCCCTGGGCCTCGATTGCTTCTGTAGGAATGCAGCTGAATGTCCAGTTCTGGTTTCTCTAGTGTTAAACTTCTTCACCCCACCATCAAAAAAAGAAAAAAGAAAAGAAAAAAAAAAAAAGAGAAAAGAAAAAAAAGAGAAATTGCCACTTCCAGTGTGTTTAACAAGGTAGTAAAATGAATTCAACTGAAATAGAAATCTAAAAAGCATTAAATTATAGTGTTTAGAATCCTTTTGTCCAAATAAAGAATATGGAAAAGCTGTTGTGCTTTGAGACTGTACCTGCAGGTTGAGAGGCGCTTTGCTCATGGGCTCTGAGGTCTGAGACGCTCGCCTCTCTCCCAGCCATGACTTCGCTGTGCTCTGCAATGCCCTGGTCAGCACTGGGCTCTTCCAAAGCCAGCGCGACTCTTCAGAGCAGCGTGGAGCCAAGCAGCTTCTCCAACCCCAGTTTTCAATCTATTTGCCTTAAAAATCTGTGCTGCTCCTGGAACGGGCTGTCATTAGGAACACGGATCCAGGAGCCTTAACGATGATCCGGTATAAACTGCCTTGGTGGCCAAATCCTCTCCACTCATCTATGGCAACTGTCCAGGTAGGCCTGAGCCCCTCCTCCCTAAAGTGCACGCCCCCTCGTCTTATGGGGTCAAATGCAGACAGTTACGTAGACACAAAAACGTCTGTTGGGCACCTGCTCTGTGCCACGTGGTGGGATGGAGGCAGGGCCCCCAGACGAAGAGCACAGTCCCCCAAGGTCACCCGGCCTAATCATTATGTCATCAGAACACACTAGTGATGGTCGGAACATGTGAAAGCACTAAGCACCGAGGGAACAGCAAAGTCCCTCGAGGGGTCAGGGAAGCCTCACGAGACAGGGACACCTGAACTCTGTCTCTGCCTACAGTGCGGTCAAAAACCAAAACCAAACAAAAATGCCAATGTAAACTCTTACCATGTTACGGCTCAGCTCATCTTTCACCTTCCCCGTGGCCCTGCGGCCCGCTGTCCCCTGCCTGGAAGCCTTTCTTCCTTGGGTGCCTGGTGAATTCTCAAGCAACCAGGACACCAAAGTAAACAAAGCCCATCATGAGGAATGAGAGAGCGGAGGCTGGAAGGAAACCCTAGGTTGAACCGTGTCCCCTAAAAACTCAGGTCCACCAAGAACCTCAATACGGTACTGTTTGGAAACAGGGTTGTGGCAGATGTAATTAGTTAAGATGAGGTCATACAAATTAGGGTGCCCTGATCCAGTAACTCCTACCTTTGTAAGAAGGGCAAGTGAAGACATTGACCCAGGAGAAGCCATGTGAAGACAGGCAGAGACTGGAGAGGGGCATCCACCATCCAAAGATCAGCAGCAACCACGACAAACCAGGAGAGAGGCATCGAATGGCCGCTCCCTCTCATCTCCACAAAAGAGACCAACTGTGTCCACACACAGGTGTGGGCGCTGGAACCCTTAGCTGAAGAAAACACATGCAGAGAACCAGAGGAGACCACTCAGAGCAAGGGAGCGGGGAAGAGGGGGAGGCAGGAGGCCCGCCAATGATGAAGAATTTTGGATGTGAGATCTCTTAGTCCAAAACACCCTGGTGGAGATGTGTAGTAGATAACCAAAAGTTAAGGAAGAGAATCTGGCTGGCCTTATGATGCCAGGTTTGGCAGTGTGTGTGTATATGTATATATAAAGATGCTTGAAGCCAAGAGCATGGCTGAGGTCATCCCAGAAGAATGGGAAAGTGGAGAAGACAGGAGGACCAGAATCTGGGGCCCCATAACATTTGAGGATCAGGCAGAAAAGGAGTTTTGAAGAGACAGGAAGCAAGAGTCAGAAAGAATATACTGCTCTGCACAAGTGAAATAAAAGCCATGAAGGACATGTGTTCTGCCTATGTGCTGCTCAGATAAGGACTCAGTGACAATTTTAATATGGGAAACCAAGAATGAAGGGCCACTCAGAAAACAGAATGCACTCCCCGAGCAGCTTTCAGAGGACGAATAATAAAGACGGCATGCCTTTGGTTCTGCACCAAAGAGAAGACACCCAAGGTGTGGTGCTTTCTGCGTGGTGACACTTAGGGTGCTGGCATCTGAGGAGAGACCCAGAAAGAAGACAATGAGTGAAGTATCTGCTCACGAAACAGGACAGATCCCACCACGAGAGTCAGAACCAGGTCACAAGGAGCCTGCAAAGAGCCTTTGTTCAGGTCTGCGCATCTGTTCACTTGAGAGCACTTTAGGATTTTAGGTTGCATGGGCAAAGGCTTGCCTGTGAAGGGCCAGAGAGTAAACACTAGAGGCTCTGTGAGCCTTAGGGTCTGTAGTGCCACCACGCATCTGTGCCACTGCAGAGTGAAAACAGTCACAGGTGGAGCGCATGCATGGGCAAGGTTGTGTCCCAGAAAGAGTTCACTTACACAAAGATGCTTGATTTGGCCTGGGAATAATGTGTCATAGTTTGCCAACCCCAGCTCTGGATTCTAGCTGCTCACCTGAAAGGCTGTTAGAAAGGCAGAATTGCAGGCCCCCACAGGGTCTACCGAATTGGGGTTGACGTTTCCATAAGGTGCCCAGGTGTTATGCATACAACAGAATTTGAGAAGCACTGGCCTACACTGGTGGTGCCCACACTGGACCCCAAGTGAGGCCAGCGGCATCAGAATTTCCTAGGAAGCTGATTAAACTATACTCCTGGTCCTAAGCCCGGGGTTCCAAGCTAGTGGTGTAGATGGCGCTCAGAGCCCCGTCTTTTCACAATGCCCCTCCAGTGATGCTAAGGCTTGGGAACCTCAGGTTGGGCACCCTCAGAGGACTCTTCCAACTAAGTTTCTATGAATCTACTTTAGAGAAATATAGATTTGCTTACTTTGTTCAAGTTTTTTGTTCTTATTGGTTTTGTTTTCCTGTTTTCTCTTTCAGAGAGAAATCTCCTTAACAATTGTCTAGATTGTGAACTGAACAAAGAACAGAACACTCCCTAGCAGGCCATTAATAATGCAGTCCTACAGCGCCACCTGCTGGTCTCTCTGAACGCATGCACCTCTTCAGCAAAGACCTCACTGAGGGATACTGGAGGCCATCAGTAGTGCGTGGAATGGGAGAGAGAGGAGGAATAGGGAGGGAGAAATGAAAGAAGTAGGTGGAGCAATTACACTTGTGGTTATGCCAGTGCCATAAACTCTATACACTGATGTTCGTGTAAATACTAAATTAAATAATGTCTTTTGGGGGAATTTGAGTCTCTTGGTTTTAACTTTGGCCATGGCAACAGAGCTGCCTGCATCTGATCCCATCCTGGCATCTGATCCCATCAGATCTCGGAAGCTAAGCAGGGTCGGGCCTGGTTAGTACTTGGATGAGAGACCACCTGGGAACACCAGGTGCTGTAGGCTTGGGAGACAGACCCGGCAACCCACTTCCAAAAATCAATCCACCATTGATAACCCTATGAACAGCAGAGAAGCACCGACAATAGTATTTCGCCTGGGTCACTGTGAGTCGGATACCAACTCGACAGCACTTAACAACAATAACAACAAATGGCAACAGAATTAATCTGAGAAGTGTTTACATAAATCCTGTGCCTGTAACCCCTATCATTAGTCAGAACGTCCCTGAAGACTAAGTCTGGTTCTGCACAGGAGGCAGAAGCTACCTGTTCCCTCTCCTGCCTTCCACGTAGTTTTGTTTGTTTTGCAGCACTGTGGGGTTGAGCCTAGGGCCTTGTGCATGCTATGCAAGTGCTCTGCCACTGAGCTGCATCCCCAGCCCCTTTTTATTTTAAGACAGGGTCCGGTTAAGTTGCACAGACTACCTCTGGCCTCGAACTCATGACCCTTCTGCCTCAGCCCCCTGAGCCACTGGGATTACAGGCATGCGCCACCACAGCACTGGCTTGTTTTGCTTGCTTGTTTGTTGCTGTTATTTTGAGTCAGGATCCCACTATATAGCCCCGGCCGGCCTTGACCTCATGATCCTCCTGCCTCTGCCTCCCGAGTTATGGTTGTGTGCCACCACGCCTGGTCACATACACGTGTGAGCACCCACCATGGGCCATGCACTGCCCTAGGGTACGTGATGAACAAGACCTGGGCACAGCCTCCACCTGCATGGGACTTTCAGGTTAGAAAATAACCAAGGAGAACTAAAATGAGCAATGACCGTAGTCAAGGGTGATTTCAGGAAAAGTTCAAGTCACCCCAGGAATTTACAACCAGGAACCATGGCAGACAGGGTGGGCGCAGCAGACGCTCTGCCGGTCTAGCACCCTTTCTTGGGACCTGAGTCTCTTCCCGTGGAATAGTGGCTTACTCCTGGAGGCTCCTCCTTGACCCACCTGGCTCTTGGAGAGATTCAACTCAGCCAAAGCCCTCAGCCCTGAAGTTCAGCGGCAGCTTCTAGGTGGAGACAACACGGGAGCTGAGGCAGGACTGAAGCATCAGGAGGCAGCCAGATGGGGGAGGAGAACTGGGTGTGCTCTCAAGCAGAGGGACGTGTGTGTGCTTGGGATGGGCTAGAGCTGAGGCCAGGGTGGTTCACAGGCACCACGGCAGGGGTATCTTGTTGGCTAAAATAGTTTTTTAAAAGCAAATATAAATTTTCATTGGGAGACTGGAGAGTTCTAGTTAGGAAATGAGAGGATCAGAGTGGCAAAACAGTCAAAAGGAAAAAAGCCCACAGACTACAATAACAAAAGCCACCTGTGATTAGGCAGAAATGGTAGAAGAAAAGAAAAGGAGTGATGAGAGCCACTCGGAGACTGCAGGAGCGGGGGGAGAGAGAGACGGAGACAGAGACAGAGACAGGCACAGAGACAGAGACCCCCAGCTGGCTGGCTGGCTGCAGGGTAGACACAGAGATGGAGGAAGCAAAAAGATTTAAAAGGCATTCAAAATAGGAGATGAGACCTAGTAGGTGCTACGGTGTGGATGAAGGTCCCTTCAAGGTCCACAGGGAAAGGCCTGGTCCCCCTCGCAGCACTTCTGGGAGGGGCTGTGGACCTTTAAGAGGCGACCCAACTGGGAGGTTCTTAGGTCACCAGGACTGCGCCCTCAAAGCGGCTGTGGCCCAGCCTCTTCCACTCTCTCTCTCTCTCCCCACTTCCTGGCTTGCAGGGTGAGTGCTCGCTATGACACAGGCTCCTGCCACCGGTGCTGTCCTCACAAGAGGCCCAAACCTCGGCCCCCAATCTTGGACTTGGACCTCTAGAACTGTGAGCCAAAATAAACCTCTTTTCTTCATAAGCAGCCCACGTCGCGTATTTCGTGATAGTGACACAAAGCTGGCCAGTACGATGGCTGAGGAGATGTGGGCCGGAGGGAGGGAAAGTCAAAACAGCTCCCAGACTTCTGGCTTATGCCGCAGGGTGGGCCAGGAAGTCCCAGCAGGAAGGCCGGGAAAGTGAGGTTGGCGTTGCACGAGAGGCAGTGGAGGCACACGCAGGCCTTTGAGTGTGCGAGGTCAGGATGCCACTGAGCAGAGGGGTCGGAACTCAGGGGAGGAGACTCGGGTTGGTGGCATCTCGGCAGCAGCTGAGGCTCGGGAGGGGATGGGACGGTCCGGGGACAGGCAGCAGCAGGGAGGGGAAAGGGAGTCTGGCTCAGCGTGTACACACGAGGACCCCCAACTTAGGAAAAGCATCTGCAAAGGAGACTTCACACAGAGTCAAAACACCACCCGAGGGGGGAGGGCCGCTCAGCTGAGCTGGATGCCAGAGAGAAGCCGGGACAGAGAGACTGAACCCAGAAAGCGGGAGGCTGCCAGCGGCCTGGGGTGAAGGATAGGCCCTGAGAGCGCAGGACAGAGGTGAGACAAGGTATACCATGGGGCCAGCAAGGGGCAGGAGGAGAGAGAAGTAAAAGGAAGGGCGGGGTGCAGTTTCTTCTTCTAAGATGGGAAGCAGGTGTGCTAAATATTACCAGGGAGCGAGTCCTCAGGAAGGGAGTGGTGACAACCGGAGGAGAAACCTGGGGACTGAAGGCTTCCTGCCATCAGGGGAGGACTGAGGCCTGGCACCTGAACGGGACATAGGAGTCAGGGTTCCGTCAGGAGGGAAAGGACGAAGGGCTGGCGCCACCGTGGCCACATCTGGCAGGTGTGATGGCAGACGCTAAGGGCAGCCTCAGGCCAAGCTTCCCTTCTCTTTGAAGGTGGTGCGGAGGCCCTTCGGGGGCAGAGGTAGAGGTTGGGAGCAGAGGGTCTAACTTAGCTCCAGCTAGGAAGTTCAAAGATGGGTGGCCACGGGAAAGCATGGCTGAGGAGGCCAGGAGGTGAGAGTCCTTGGAGATGAGAGAGAATGGGGTGTCGGGTGTGCTGTCCGGGGGGACACAGAAGTCACCTCGGAACTGAAGAACGAACCATCACCGAGGTTCTGGATGAATGCGCGGCTGGGAAGAGGCAGCAGCGAGGAGGGGTAGGGATGGGACAACCTGTGTTGAGAACACCTCAGGAGCTCGGTTTTCACGTGAAGGATGAGCAGCGAGGGTAAAAAATAACAACATAGAAACAAAACGCATACCTCCAAGATCACCCTGAACCAAGGCCCTCCTGGTCACCAGCGGCTCCCCTGCTGGAATCCCTGAGGAGCCCCACCAGCCCTGGAGGCTGTAACCCCATCTGTAACCCCAGCACTTCAGACGCTGAGGCAGGAGGATCACGAGTTTGAGGCCAGCTCAGGATACGCAGTGAGACCCTGTATCAATCAATCAATCATCAACCAACCAAACAAAGGCCTTCCGTGGGCTGAGCCCATGTTTACCAATAGGCAACTTTTACCCAGGGGCGGGTCCAGAGTGAAGCCACATGCGATAAATGTGTACCTGTGCCCACATAGGAGACTTCTGAAATGTGAAGGAGGCTGTATGTGCTCCTGCCACATGGTATGGGACCTGGGACAAGGCATTACCTGCCCTGTCCGTGAGCGTCACCTCTAAAAGGAAGAGCCTGGATGGGATGACCTGCCAACCTGACAGTCACGAGGCTGCCGATGTGGGAAAGCCAAAAGAAAACCAGAAAGAAACCTCTGGTTTCTCCACCTCTGGCTGTCTGCCTAGAACCGAAGGCAGGGTCTCGGAGAGACGCTCACAGCAGCAGGGAGAGGCCAGCAGCTCAAGTGTCAACATGATGGACAGACAGACAAAATACTGTGTAAACTTACAATGGAATATTCAACCTTAAAAAGGAACAAAGTCTTCACAGACGCCACAACTGGAAAACACCATGCTTTCCAGAGGTCCTGGGGATGGAATCCAGGGCCTTGCACATTTGAGGCAAATCCTCTCCCACTGAGCTACAACCCCGGCCCTGCACACACCATGCTCAGAGAAATAAGCCGGGCACCAAAGAGCAAATGGATGACTACCTGGGAGGTATCTAGGGTGAACAATGCGTGGAAACAGAAAGAATGGCAGTTGCCCTAAGATGGGAACAGAGGGAGCCACTGTTTAATAGGTGTGGAATTTCAGAGTAGGAAAATAACAAGCTCCGGAGATGGACAGTGGTGATGTTTGTACAGCAATGTGAATACACTTAATTTGACAATACTATATACCTAAAAATGGTCAAAAAGGTGAATTTTACATTATCTATATTTTACAAAAAAAAAAATGAAAGACTGAAGATCAATCTAGAAACAAAGAAGCAGTGATTACGAACTCTGGCCTGGCTAATAATGCCACAGTAATGTTCACATCTGGCATAGCTTTACTTTTTCAGTTGGGACAAGCTGTGATTTCTAAACATCTGTATTCGTTTCCTATGGCTGGCACAACCAAAGCCCACAAACCAGATGACTTAAAACGATGGAAGCTAAACGTCCAAAGTCATCGTATTGGCAGGGCCCTTCTCCCTCCTTCCCAGCCTCTCCAGCATCCCTTGGTTTGTGGCAACCTGTGTCACCTCCAGCCCTCTGTGGTCACGTGGCTATCCTCTCCATGACTGTCTTCACACTGTCTCACTTCTGTGCTTGTCTATGTCCAATTTTCTTCTTTGCAGAAGGACATCAGTCACACTGGAAGCAGGTACACCCTACTCCAGGACAACCTCATCTTACTATGTCTGCAAGAACTCTATTTCTAAATAAGGTCGCAGTCCAGGGTACAGGCAGTTAAGATGTCAACACATCTTCTAGGGCAGGGGTTCCTAGAAGGGTTAAGAACTGGGTTGCACAGCAGGAAGTGAGCAAGTGAAGCTTCATCTGTATTTACAGCCACTCTTCCCCACTGGCATCATCTCCTGAGCTCCACGTCCTATCAGATCACAGGTCTGTGGGAAAATTGTCTTCCACAGAACCAGGACTTGGTGTCAAAAAGGTTGGGGACCACTGTCTTAGAGGATGCAATTCAATCCATGACAACCCCTCAAATGGAGCATTCATCTGTGTTTCACCTTGTTCAGCCTCTTGGTAGCATTTGACCCAAGTCACACTGACACAGCCTGCTTTGTAGAATACCTTGCCCGATTTTCACACAGCACAGCCATTTGTTTTGCTCTCTACCCCCAGCTCTCTGCCAATTCCTCCTCCCCCACCACGTCTCCATGTTGGAATCCCTCTCAGATGTTACCCTACCTATACTTCCTAGGGAAGCCCTTCAGTTCCACAGCTTTCCATGCTGTCTATCGTCTGACAGACCACCACATTTATGGCTCCAACACATCCTGCAATACCCAGACATCATATTCCACTGCCTAAGTAACATATCTCCTGGGCCATGGGCACCTCTGCCCTAACATGGCCAAGCAGAACTATCTGGTTTTCATCTAAAACCTGCTCCTTCACTAGGCTTCATCAAAGTAGCGATGGCCTCACCTCCTCCCAGTGCCTGAGACCTTGCTCTTACTCTGGACTTAGGTCTTTCCCTCACCCTCCCTTGTTGAATCAGAACATCTCGTGGGCTCCACCATCTAAGACTCCTGGAACCTGTCCACTGCCTCCACTGCTATTACAATGACCTAGGGGTCAGCAAACTGCTACCCTTGAGCCAAACCCGGCCACAACCAATCATGTATATAATGTCTACCTTAGCAAAGTTCAGTGACTTCAAGGGTGCCCGTGTGACTCACAGACTTCGCTATCTGGCCCTCTACAGCTGGCTGACCCCTGGCTTATGCACTTGATATCACCTCTGACCATCCTTTAGTGTAATCTTCCAAACAGGAAAAAGACAAAGTGTTGCCTTCTTTTGCTCTTTGCCTTCTCGGAAATACCTGCTTCTCTTCCCTTCTGTGCCCTGATCAGAACAATGGCACTGTGCCTAGCCTAGCCGCTGGCTTTCTCCGTGCCTCCCCTCCCTCCCACTCACCGCCACAGCTGGAACCAAGTCCACCCTGCTCGGGAACCTGCAATGGCTCCATGTCCCAGCATAGCCTATACACCTGCTTGGTTTTCACAGAGCCCCTGTAACCCGGCCTCCCTCCCTCAGCCCGTCAGTGCCCCCTGGCTTCCCGGCAAGACAAACCCCTCCTGCAGGACGCCGCATGCCTTCTCCGGGCGGTGCCCTGTGCTTGGCGGGCTCTGGTGTCTTCAGCCTCTTCTCTAACTTCTTGTTCCATCGGTACTCAAATCTTCTCAGAACTCCTCTACTACAAACCCTCCCTGAGCCCCGGCTTTTCCTCCAGTTCCCACCCAGCTTATTATTTACTCTTCCAGTAATCAGGAAGAGATTTTCTGAAAGGGGAAAAAATGGGTTTTTTTGAAGAAATTCTCTTATTCTTCATCATCTTGATTCCCTCACCTCCCATTCATTTTTCACCCATGATTGTCTGGCGGCTACTTCTCCACCAACATTCTCCTGCCAGTCTCCCTAGTGATTTCATTAAACCCAGAAAGTTTGGCTCTACTTCAGCTGGTGACAGATAAGACACACTCACTGTTCTGTGTACAGGCACTTCCTTCAGTTCCCAGGAAAACCACGGTGTCCCTCTTCCATCTAGCTTTCTGGTTATTCCCTCTCTGTGTCTCTATGTGTTTGTTTTGCCACCAGTGAAGTCGCTGGGGAAGATACATCGTCCGCGGCCCTCTGCTGCCAAGCACACATCCTGGCGTAAGGAAGGCAGTCCCCGATCAATGTCAGCTACTGCTTTCAGCCGCAAAATTCCCACTGGCTTCTTTCACATGGTTTCCAGTTCTTTGTAAAATTCGCTACATTCTCACAGTTCTTTGAACACATTATTAATGATTATTTAAAATGAGTGTCTAACCTGGATCTCCCAAGGGTCTGTTTCTATTCCTGGTTTTTCCCTTGGTTTTCCTATGCACATGGTATTTCTGAGTGAATGCTGGACACCTCATGTGAAAAACATCAGAGCACAAGCTTGAGGCTCTCGATGATGTCACCATCCTCCACAAAGGATTCGGTTTTGCTTTCTGCAGGCAGGCAGATTGGCAACACTGTTAACGCCAGACCACTTGCATTCTAGGCTCCTGACATGAGTTAACCCAGGCGCCTAGCCTCCATGAGGGCTTGTTTAACTCAGGTTTGCCCCTTACTCCCAAGGGATGGCCTTTCATGGTCCCAACCCAAAGCCTCCGGGTGTTGGCCAGGGTCCTTCCAATCTGGCAGTGTCTGCCCTGTGAGCCTGGCAGAAGCTCTGCTCGATGCTCAGACTCCTGTCCGTTCAAACGAGCAAGTGTCTGACCAGCAGAGAGAAACCTTAACCTCTCATTGTACCAGGTGGCCTGAGGCTTGGCTATGCCCACTAACAGAGTCCCCCTCCTCGACTGGGAGGACAACGGGCTGGGAGTCTGCAGACCTCCGTTCCAGCCTGCGTAGCCATGCACCAGCCCTGTGACTCCTGGGCCTAATCGCTTCAGGCTCCTTGAGCCTTACATGTGAAGCACATCTGGAGAAAACCCTGAGTTTCTTCTTGTTCCGAAAATCTCACAACCATTAACATTCCTGCCAACTCCTACATGAGGCAACCTCAGCCACACTTTCCTATTCTGTGGCTTGATCAACATCCAGCCCAAGCACTGGTTACAACCCTGCATTTTCATAACAGCATTATTACACATGGATTTAAACTGTAACAGCATGGATTCAATCCATGAGATTTACACAGCTGCTTGATGTTTGGGGTTGTGCCTATTCATGCTGCATAGCTTTATGATATGCTTCCCTGGCTAACAGACTATGCAAAGCTGATGAGGACTTGCCCAAGCCTAAGGCTGAAAAGCAAAGAGAAAAGCCCAACCCAAACATAGAGTCATGGCAGGGCATCACTGTGCCAAACTGCATGCCATAAACAAACATGGAGGAAAACAGGCCTGAGTCATAGCAAAAAATCATGCTTTTTCAAAAGGACGCTGACTGGGAAACCAGCAGCAGGTCAAAGCAGGGCGGATTCAAACAAATTTCTGCCTCCGGCTTTTCAAAAGCTAAAATTCTGTGCTTCCCTCAGCAGATGAGAACACCAGGAGACACACAAATGCTCTACTTGTTTTCATGAAGAACCAGTGGTTGAAACAAATGACAGGCTGAAACTGAGTCTTACCTTCACATACATACAGAATACCTAATGCCATCGCTTCATTCCTCACTTGCTAACTCTAGCCCAAGTTGTTCAGTTCCCAGTCTCCATGCCACCTAGGCACCACCCTGGCACTCCCCTGACTGGTACCTCCTGTCTGTAAGACATGTAACTCAGATAGTGACGTCTTTTTTGTACAAATACCTACACCTGTCAGAAAGTAAAGGAATCCACTCCCCCACCCCAGGAGAAGGCACCACTGGGTGTCCAGATGCTTTGGTAACAAAGTGGCTAGAAGCAATTCAACTATATGTTGGTCCTTCCTTTTTCTAAGGGCCCGTGTGTGTGGTAGAAAAAACACTGGCCAAGGAGCTATGCTTGAATCCCAGCTCCCCCACTATCCATCTTATCCCTTCAGACACTCAGAATGTACTGAGAGCCCACTCTCTGGGCCAGTCATTCTGCCAGGCATAAATGACACATGGGTGGTGAAGGCACACGAGATGCCTGCCATTGTAAAGCTCAAATCTGAAGAGCACTTGTCCCCCCCACGGCTACACAGAGGTGCCAGATCAGTCATCTTTGAGGCTGCTTTTGAGTGTAAGGGTTTATGATCTAAGCAAACCCTGGCCGGTGGTGGATGGGCTCAGCCTCTCCAGGCTTCTGCTCTACATCTGTCTGCAAAGTGAACAGAGGGGCCTGAAAGTGCCTCTAGTTACCTTATGTAGCCACAGGGGAAGGTTTCCAGACTCGCTCTGCAAGGAGTCCTTCTGTTGAACAGCAGCCCAGCAGTAAGAATCCACGAAGGCAGCCTGGCGCCAGGAGAAGGAGCTTGGAGAAAAACAGCTGATTTGGGTACCTGAGAAGCAAAACCAATGGTTCCCAGTGAATGAAAACGCAGGTGCCAGCCCACTTCCCTTCATTCCTCTCCCCGTCATTCATGGTTTTAAGTGGCATCTCCCTAAATCACAGCCTGAAGCTATACCACTACTGTGGCATCTGATCCCATCAGATCTCGGAAGCTAAGCAGGGTTGGGCCTGGTTAGTACTTGGATGGGAGACCACCTGGGAACACCAGGTGCTGTAGGCTTGGGAGAAGGACCCAGTAACCTACTCCCAAAAAACAATCAGCCATTGAAAACCCTATGAATAGCAAAAAGCACTAACAACACTGTTTCACCTGTTGTACATAGGTAGCTGTGAGTAGGACATTGACTCAATGGGACCTAACAACAACCTAAATCATGGAGCACCAGTACAGGAGGTGAGGATGACAGTGAAAACAGAACTAAGAACACATGACTGAGCTCAAAAGGTTTTTTTTTTATTCTTTTGCAGTACTAGGGGTTGAATTCAGGGCCTCGTGTTTGCATGCTTTGCAAGTGCTATACCACTGAGCTGCACCTCCAGCCAGGTTTTTTTTTTTTTTTTTTTTTTACTTTTTTGAGACAAGGTCTCATTGAATTACGCAGACTGCTCTGGTCTTGAACTTGTGATCCTCCTGCCTCTGCCTCCCAAGTTGCTGGGATCACAGGCTTGCACCACGGTGCCTAGCTACCTGAGCTCATGTTAAAACTGAGCTCTGGGGAGTACTTTTGGCCAATGCCAACTGAGCATAAGAGTAACCTGGGCTCAGCTGAGGGAAAACTCTTGAAAGAAATGAAACCTCTACGTCAAAAAAAAAAAAAAAAAAAACAAGAGCAAGAAGAGAACAGAGCCCCATTGCATGGGTCAACATGGACAGAGCTGGTCTAGTGCAGACAAAGACTGAGAGGAAAGGGGACCACGGTGGGCAGGGGACAAGGAGGGAAGCAAAGGCAGGAACAAAGAAACAAAGAACATTTAATATGAGAAAGAGACGCCTGGCGGAGCATTTGGCACCAGCTCGAGGGAGGCCAAATCAGCTGCTTTCCATCTTCTGAGAAAAAAGACGACATAAGCTAAAGCTGCAGCCCAAGCAGGTCACATCTGGAAGGTGAACGCTTGAGACCAGGTGCCTCCCAAAGGAGGTGGGGGCTGTGTGGATGGGGGGACTGGGGATACTGGGGTCCCATTTGGGGCTCTGCCCTGAACTTGCTTTTCTGGGAAGGCACTGTGGGACCTGGCTTCCGCCACAGCAAAATGAAGGCAGCACCGCCCTGGAAACACTGCTGTTGCATGGGCCAGACTTAGGCCTGGAAGACCCCATGCTGCTGACCCACAGCCACGGCAGGAAACACTGGCAGGACCTTGGGGCTGGGCTCCGTAATGTCCGCTGCTCACAGCAGGTGCGGGGACTGGTGCCGGGCCTTCCCTGGCAGCCCCTGGCCCAGCCTGCGCCCCTGGCCCCAACAAGTGTGTGGGGGAGGGTCTGCATCACAAGCCTGCAGACCCCTCTGTCACGTCCCACCCAGCGTGGAGACTGCGAAATGCCTGGGCTCCAGCATGCTGTTGTTGTTGTTGTTAGGGCGTGGGCTCTGACATGAGCTAGGTTTAAACCTGACTCTGCCACTCACAGCCGGGTGACTCACAGCCGGTAAGTCCATTAAGCTCCAGAAGCCCAGTTCTCAAAATGGAAATGACATTAATACCTACATAACAGATTTGCCGGGGTGAACAAACACAAAGCATGACAGTTGCAACAGCACTTAACAAAGCGCCTGGCTCCCAGTGGCTGCCAGTGCAGTGCTACGTTTTTCCAGGTGAAGTAATGAGCAGCGTCTGGACTGCTTTAAAGACTGGGGCAGGCCCACCTTTCTCCCCTCACACCCTGTGGAGAGGGGACGGGGGCAGTGGGAAGCCACCTTGCAGGACTTCCCTAGACTCTGGCACAGTAAAAGACCTCAAAGGGTCACCTTCCCCGGGGATGGGCTGGGCTGCACACTTGGGCAGGAGAGGGAAGTGAGGGATGCTGTCAGGAGGAGAGAGTTTTGTGGTAGCAAGGGGGCCTGGGTGAGGCCCGAGCACACCTTCTTTCTCAGCAGGTGCCTTCACACTCACAGACATCAAGAAAGGACTCCTCAGTGAGACCCCCGGAGACGATGGAAAGACAGGAGCCATCACCAAGTGTTCTATAAGAGCGAGAGTTCCAGCCATCCAGGGATGGCATAAATACAGGTTATGGATGGGTAAGATACGTCGAGGTCCCTTCTGATTCATTTATCCTACTACAGTGGAGATTTGCATTTTATAAAACAGAGTCATCAGGACGGCACAGGATGCAGGGTGAACCTCTCACAGCTCCTGCAACGGTGTGACTTTGTTAAGGCTTCCTATGCTATCACCTGAGGGCTGGATTTAGCTCAGCTGGTAGAGTGCTGTGCTGCAGTCTCTGAGGTCCCGAGTTCAATTCCCAGCACCGCAAAAATGGGAGAAGGACATGGCAATCCACTCCCAAGGCAATCTCGAAACAGCCATTGAAAACCGACTATGAGTCGGATACCAACTCCATGACACCTAACAACAACAACAATGCTATCACCTACGATGGCCTCTGAAGTCAACGGCAATACCTCAGGGAGAGAGGCAGTCCCTGGGTTATGTCACCCATGGACGGTTTCTGGTAACATCTGTCAAAATATTTACTCATGAAAATGAATGATGCTATTCATGAAAAGACTGCATGACAGCCTGCCTGGCTCAGAATACTCCTGTGCTGCCATGCTCACAGTGCAGGCCTCCAATATTTATTAACATCCTCCATGTGGGAAAAGGTGCTTTAAGTTCCTCCTCAGGATCTCAGGGACCGTCCTCAAATCATTCAGTTATTAGCAGCAGAGTCGATGGTAGAAATTCTTGAAGCAGGAAAATAAAAATAGCCAAACATTTCATACCAAAGCTTTTGCAAAAGAGGAAGAAGGGCAGCGTTACTGAGGCTGGAGAGCTGAAGACTGAGGCCTCGCGCTCCAAGGAGATGGCCTTCGTCAGGAACATGGTGTCAGAAGAAAGGCTGAGGGCAACCAACATGCACTGGACATCAACTGGGAGCGGGAGGCGTAGCGGGAGGGTGTGGGGGGACCGGCAGAAGCTGGGCTGGGCTGCCTGCGCCTTCCTGCTGGTGCCAGCCTAACTTAGAGGCACCTGTCAGGGTGCCCAGCCACTGCCCTGGAGCCGGGAGCGCGGGACCTGGACCCCCCTGACTAGCGTCTCCAAATGTCCTTGCACATCTCTGTCTCATCTACTCCTCAAAACAACAATTGAGAGGTAAACAGGTTCAGAATTTCTGTATTTTCCCCAGTTGTTAGGTGCCATCGAGACAGTGTCCAACTCATAGCGACCCTATACACAACAGGTGAAACACTATTGTCTGCTTCTCTGTTATTCATAGGGTTTTCAACGGCAGATTGTTTTGGGGGAGTGGGTTGCCAGGTCCTTCTCCCATTTTCCCAGGAGTCGTCCACTAAGGGAGCTTCCTGTCGCTCTTGACTCCACCTGTTTAAGCTGTTGCCAGATGATTCATCGCGAAGCTCCGCTCTGATCCTGACACTCCCTGAGCTGAATACTGTTCCTGGGTTCCCTCCACTAGGGTGCAAACCCAAACCAAGGCTCTAAACCAACTCAGCGACTGCTGTGGCCCGTGCAGGCCTGGAGGCTCCAGGCCTGCACCTTTCCTCACACCACTCAAGCTGGTGCCCCCCACGCCAGCCGCCTCACCCGGCTGCCGTTCAGAGCTGAGCTGAGACATCACCCTCTCCACAAAGCTTCCTCCCCGTCTGCCTCTCCCAGCACCTTCAAGCCATCGGAGATGTGCAAAACATCACCGTTAGTCATGCCTGAGAACACCCACGGGTGCCTTGTCTCGTCCAGTGACAGCTGAAGTCTCTGCAGGCAGGACCCACTCACTTCATGTCTCTCAACCTCACACACCACCTCCTACCAACAAACAACATCTGTCTGGTGCTTTGATGTTGTTGTTGTTGTTAGGTGCTGTCGAGTTAGGTCCAACTCACAGCAACCCTGTGTACAACAGATGAAACCCTCCCGGATACTGTGCCATGCCCAGCACTATGCCAGTACTTCTCAGCTGTTCATAGGGTTTTCAATGGCTAATTGTTTTTTGGGAGTGGGCTGCCAGGTCCTTCTCCCATTTTTGCAGTGCTGGGAATCGAACTCAGGACCTCAGAGACTGCAGAGCAGCACTCTACCAACTGAGCTAAATCCCAGCCTAAGCTTCCTCTTTGCTCTCATGCATTACTGATGCTGGGCAGGTGCAGAGGACAGTTGTGCAAGTCCAGCAGCATTGTGACAACACATCCTTCCTCTCTCCCTGGACCCTGCGTGGCACTGAAGTCCTGTGGGGTAGCAAGACTCAGGGCTCCTGGGGAGCTGATGAAATGCCTCAAATCACAAGGTTAGCAAAATAGAATCACTAAGAGAGACAGATCTGGTTAACGAGCTGGAAGAACTTCACAGGAACTTTCAAGCAGAAGGAATTCTAAGCAGAAGCAAGTGTCACACTGAAATGACTTCAAGGCTGGCACAGGAGCTGGCCCTGGCTCTGGACTTTCACCCTCATTATAAAGACCAGGAAGGTGAGGCCTGGTGTGTTCATGGCTGGGGGGCGGGGCAGAGCCTCCACCTTTACTTTTTTTTTTTTGCAGTACTTGGGGTTGACCCCAGGGCCTCACGCCTGCATGCTCTGCAAGTGCTGGACCACTGAGCTGCAGGCCCAGCCCCTTATGGTTTTTTTTTTTTTTTTTTTTTTTTTTACTTTTGAGACAGGGTCTCGCTAAGTTACACAGACTGCCTCTGGTCTCGAACTTGCGATCCTCCTGCTTCTGCCTCAGAGTTGCTGGGATGACAGGTGTTCCACCTTTACTTATAAACACAAAGAACAGTAACAAAAGGCACAGGCTGTTGAAGACAATTGGGTCAGAGAGGGGAGAAGGAGAAGGAAAGACCCAGGGGAGTTTCGTGGAGAGGAAACTAAGCCCTGAGGTGGCTGTTCTGGGAGGCCCAGAGGGGAGATGAGAGTGTGGCAATGATTGTATTAATAATGAGAGGCGTTAGTATCTACGAAGCATCTTGAATGTCTGCAACACTCTGTCATTTTACAAAACAAAAAAAGTGATTCCAATTCACTCTAATATAAATTACACCCCCCACCTTCCACACACAGCCCTCATCTATTTGGGATGCAGGTGGATCACAAAACAACCTACAAAACACTGAACTTGAGAGTACCGCTTACCTTTTAATGTTGGGATAGAAATTTTAAAATTTTCCACTATAAACTCTCAGCCTGCAGCGGTAGCCCTGTGGCATCCGATCCCGTCAGATCTCGGAAGCTAAGCAGGGTCAGGCCTGGTTAGTACCTGGATGGGAGACCGCCTGGGAACACCAGAAGCTGTAGGCTTGGGAGAAGGACCTGGCAACCCCCTCCCAAAAATCAATCTGCCATTGAAAACCCCTATGAACAGCAGAGAAGCACTGACAATAGTGTTTCCCCTGTTGTACAGAGGGTCGCTATGAGTCGGATACCAACTCGACAACAACCTAACAACAACAACAACAACAACAACAACAGCAACAACATAAACTCTCAAATTCAATGACAACAATTACATAATGAGGATCACAATGTGGTGTACAGAGAAGAGAGGAGTAATAACTGGCTCTCAAACAAACATACAACAGCAACAAGCCTCAGGATGATGAAACAGGTCTGAATCTGCTTCAAGTGCCTTTGCTTCCAACACAATACAACCAAAAGACGTTCTCCTCCAAGGATCCTTCCTTGGTGAATGCTCCTGGCTCCCAGCAACCATAAAGCACAGCAAAACTACAAGAATCTCCTAACAATTTCTCTTCCAAAGAGGAGCCCAATTCCTCTCCTGTCACCTTTCCAGCAGACTTCAGTCCCAACCCATCTTTAGCTTCAAACACAAGCAAATTAATATATTCTGGAAGTCCCAAATTGTCCATTACTGCCTTCCCTTTTCCTTCATAGGAACTGATGCCAAAGCACACGTGTTTCAAACAAGTGAAAAAATACAGGTGCTCTTGGGAGTCCAAACTAAAAAATGGAAATGAAATGATTTTCTTTCCCATTGAACCAAGCTGGTTCACAGGGTGTCTTTTTTGCCTGCCTCCCTGTTGTCTGGAGGATGGTGGAGTTGATGTGGTCACTTTTTTGGACAAGAGTTACTTGTCACTTTTCTCTAGGCCTGAAAACAATCCCAAGTAACACGTTTAATTAACAAAAGGAAGTAAACACAGCAAAATGTCAACATCACTTTAAGGTCATAGGTATTTTTGTTACTCCTGCTGTAACTTTGTTACTACTTCTGTAACTTTGAGTATTGAATATACCATGGACTGCCAAAAAAACCAACAGATCTGTCCTAGAGGAAGTACAGAGTGCTCCTTGGAAGCAAGGATGGCTAGACTGCATCTGATATATTTTGGACATGGTGTCACAAGGGACCAATCCCTGGAGAAGGACATCATGTTTGGGAGAGTGGCAGGTCAATGAAAAACAGGAAAACCCTCAACCAGATAGATTGACACAGTGGCTGCAACAATGGGCTTAAACATAAGTAAGATCGTGTGCCTGGCACAGAATTGGGGAGTTGTTCTGTTGCACACAGGGTCGCTATGAGTCAGACCCCACTTAACAGCACCTAAAAACAACAAGCCTGACTTTTAAAGAGAAAACACCAGGGCTAACACCTGCTCCTTTGCTAACAAATGTTACCTCCTAAATGCATTCCAAGAGTCCCTGGTACTTCATTACCCATCACCTGCTGTAGAGGGCAGTAAACAAATGCTCAGCATCAGTTAGACCTGCAGGTCCAACAGATTAGACAAAGCCCGATCAGTGCCCCAACTCTCTCTCTACAGGAGAGAATAACAGCCTGTACCCAGCCAGAGAAGAAACTGTCAAGCTGGTGAGCCTCAGCAGGGAACCTGCGAGAAACCTTCTTTAATTCTGCCAAGAACGGTGGTGTCAGCCCGGCACAGTGACACACACCTGTAATCCCAGCACTCAGGAGGCTGAGGCAGGAGGATCTCAAGTTCCAGGCCATAGGTATTCTGTATAACTTAGCAAGTTCTTGCCCCAAGACAAAAAATAAAAAGGGGTTGGCAGTGAGGCCCCGTGGTTGAACACTTGTCCGTGTGAAGCTCTGGATTAAACCCTCCAGTACAAAAGGCAGGAGGGGCAGGAAGAGTGGTGGTGTAACAATATGGTCTGCCAGGTGCCACACAGGTATGCAGAGGAAGCTGGATGGGGCGATGGCCACAATGAGCCGTGAGGCCAGATATGTATCTAGGGGAACAAGAGATTAGGGAACTAAGAGGCAGTCTGGGGGTTTCTTCTCTGTGGCAGCAAGTCCAGTCCCTCAGCACACCCAGTGTCTAAACCACACAAAAGAAGAACTGGCGCTAATCTTGTGTAAAATCTGACATCCGTCCCATGAATGAAAGTTCTCTGGCTTGGTGTCAGGGTGAAAAGAAAGGCACAAGAAGAACCCACTGGTGTATTAAAGATGCAAACAAGTACAAAATTATTTAAATAGTTTTGTCATCTGAGATGAACAATCCCAGACATACAGAAAGTCACAGAAGTAGTAACAAAAATACCTATGGCTATAAAGTGATGTTGACATTTCGCTGTGTTTACTTCCTTTTGTTAATTAAACGTGTTACTTGGGATTGTTTTCAGGCCTAGAGAAAAGTGACAAGTAACTCTTGTCCAAAAAAGTGACCAAATCAACTCCACCATCCTCCAGACAACAGGGAGGCAGCAAGTCCTACCTGTAGAACTCCCAGCCACAGCTCCTGATAAACTTCCATACAACACTGGTCCCAGACAGTGTACCATGGCAATTCCAAGATCTATGGGACACTCTTAGTCCTCAAAGTACAGGTAAGTTAGTAAGCCTGAGCTTCCTGCGGGGACATCCCACACACTCAGTGCTTAGATTCAACCATCGTCCACCTTGGTCAAATGTCTCCCCTTTCTATGTATTTACACAATACAGTCATTGCTTTTTCTGTGGAACCATTGAGAGTTAGGTGTGGAGACTACGGTCCTTCACTCTCAGAACCATGTATCCTCTAAGAACATTCCCTTAACCCAATGCAATCATCAAATTAAAACACCCCGCACACACACACTTGATAGAATCTGTTATCTACATGGTAATCTGGAATGCTTGGGATCACAAGTGTTTCGGATGTCAGAATATTTGTGTAGACTTTACTGGTTAAACATCCCTAATCTGAAACCCTGGAATCTAAAATGCTCCAAAATCTGAAATGTTTTAAGTATCCTGTTGGTTCTCCAAATGCTTCAGATTCCAGAGCAAATGGATTGCAGGTTTTTGGATTACGGATGCTCAACCTGTATTCAGATGTCTCCAACTATCCTTTACAGCAACATGGTTTTTCTTCAATTTATTGAGAGTCAACACCGGATCACACACTGCACTTAGTTCTCCTGGTCACCTACTTACTCCTGGAACAGGCTGCAGCCTTTCTTCATCACCCTGCCCCTCACACATGGGGGCGCAGGCTGTTTTGTGCAATGCCTGCCCTTGATTCGTGTTGCTTCTCCGCACCCTGACCCACATTCTGCACTGTTGGCGGGAATCCCAGGGGAAGGCTGTGAGTCTTCCTTAGGGCACCACCTCCACAGTGCTGGTGACGCCACCTATGGCGGTTGCCTCAGCGACAGTGTGAACACTGCGTTACGGATGCACCGTATTCCTCTTTGGCTTGCTTCATCCATTATTCCTACTTGGGGACACAAATCATTTACTTGCTGGAAAACAAAGTCGAGTATGAACCAACATAACTCCCACATCATGCTGATATCACACCCCTAAGCACTCCTCTATGAGCTCTGGGCTAACTCAGAAGCATCTCTTTGAAAGAGAAGAGCCAGTATTCATTGAACACTGCTCTAAGACAGGGATTAGATGCTCTTGCTCCACCCAAAACAAGCCTGAGAACCAGCAATCATTGTTCCCATTTTACAGATGGGGACACAGATGCTCAGAGAGATCAAGTGAGTCAACTAACACTTGGTCAATGTACAAGTCAAGCTCAAGTGCGTGGCCTCCTCTTCCCCCAATGCCAGGATGGCCTGGGGATGAGAGACCAGTGAGGGGGAAGCAGAGACAGCCCCGAAACTGGGGGGCGTGAAGATGAACGGCCCCGCATGCAAGGCTGGCCAACACACAGGAAGCCCCAGGAAGGGCCAGCATCAGTGCCCCAGCAACCTGGTCCTCAGGTGTAGGCCCGACTTCATAAAATATGTCATCAAAAACTAAAGAGCTGACGAGATCCGCAGCCAACAACTGTTGTGTGTGCATCCTAAGAGCACCGAATGCTCTCTGTGTAGAGCTGGAAAGCTACTGGCAGACAGGTGGGGGCTACGGGCAGAGAGCCCACGGCAGGGCAGAGGCTGGATCCCCAGGAGGGAGGGCCAGATCAAACAAGCAGCATCATCAGAAATGTCACAACAGGGACAGGACACGTGATGACCGTGAAGTCAGTCCTGCGGCAACCCGCACAGGTCACACTGCACCAGAGGAAATCTGTTTGGTTGTGGATTTTGCAATGCGATGACAACAGGATGGGGAGAAACTGGGCACGGACCCAAGGTGGACGGGAGAAACAGAAGCTGCAAAAGGCCCGAGTGAGGGGAGAGGCAGAGCAGACCATTCCAGGCCAAGGGGCAACCTAGACGGTGGCCTTGAAGGACAAGTGTCAGCGCAAAATTGCCCTTCAGCTGGTCTTCACTGGCACCAAGTGAAACAATATGGAATTCCACTGAGAGATAAAGGAGGGACACTAGCCTGAGGGGAGAAAAGTCAGTCTTCTATAAGTAGAAGTTCTAGAACCATTATTCTCAAATGTTGCTTTTAAAAGATCCCATTATATTCAATGGGCTGGGATTCAGCTCAGTTGGTAGAGCGCTGCGCTGCAGTCTCTGAGGTGGCGAGTTCAATTCCCAGCACTGCAAAAATGGGAGAAGGACATGGCAACCCACTCCCAAGGCAATCCCGAAACAGTCAGCCATTGAAAACCCTGCAAGGCTCGCTATGAGTTGGATACTGATTCGATGATGCCTAACAACAACATTATATTTAATAGCCACTGGGTTTTCTTTTACTATCTAGCAACTTAGTTAACCTCTCTGAACCTTACTTTTCTCATTTGTAAAAACCTCCTAAAAATCCTATAAGTGTTAAAAGAAGTGTCTGCCATAATGCTAGTACACAGTAAGAACTCAGTCAACGTCAGCTTGGTATTTCTATGTATCAGGCACCGTGGCGTAGGGTGTACAGTTCCTTTGTCATATCCTGTATCATCTTCTTCAGTACACTGATGATTGCTTTAATTTCCTATATACTTATTGGTTTTCTTATTTGTCTTATCTTCTAAAACTCTGCAGCAAACACGCTGCGAAAGTGGGCCTTGAACAACTCGCAACTGAGATTTTAAAAGGACACAGTCTGAAACTAGATTCAGCTTAGCTACATCCTTTCACTCATCTCGCCCTCAAAGATTTCTTTCAAATGCTAGCTTTTGTAGTTCCTGAAACAAAGAGACCCTTTGGTGGAGAAGGCCTGAAGCATCTCAACTCTGAACTGAATCAAAGACGAGTGGCTCTGGCAAAATGCGAAGAACTTACCCCGCCAGTTACCATTATGTAGGCAACTGTTCATGAAACCTCTTTGCATGCGCCACAAGGACATTGAAACAGATCACGGGACCCACGTGACAGACGGAGATGCTAAAGTGCCAAATGCTCTTTTTTTTTTATTTCTTTTTTTTTAATTCCAAGGAACTTCAATAGAGAAAAGGGCCTTGCAAGCTCCTCATCAGAACAGGGCATTTACTACCACACAACCTTCGTGCTAACAGAGGCCAAGGACGTGAGGCCGCCCCAGGGCTCCACTCTCCCATCTCCACAGGAGGCAGCAGAACGCCAAGGCGCTCCCGAGGGCACTCAGAGCTCAACAGCACGGAGCTCAACTTGGAAAGAGTTCACTGAGCACCTCCCAGGGACACAGTACCTTACGTGAAGCAGGAGATTAGAAGACAAAATGGCTTCATTCGTCACCTGGAAGGTCACTGTGACTGAGAAACGGAACAAAATAAACTCATGAGGGAAGAAATGTACTGGGGGCTTACGGTTAGAGAACTGTAGTCCACAGAGGCAGGAAGGCGTGTGGCAGGGCAGGCAGGGAAGGGCCCATGGCAGAGCACCTCACATTGTCTCCATCAGGAAGCAGAGAGCACAGAGTGTGACCAGAACTGGGCTCTGGGGAAACCCACCAAAAGCCGGCCCCCAGTGACCCCTTCCACAAGATGGGTCCCACACCCCAAAGTCCCACAACGTCCCAGGACAGCGCCACCAGCTGGGGACATTTTAGATTCAAACCATGAGGGAGGGTACGGTCCCTGGCATCCCAGGACTTACAGTCCAGTGGGAGAGGCCACAACATAAACTACTAATGATACACAAAAATAACCATGTAAGGATAATGGCTGAACCAGGGCAGGTAGCCATCTTCAAAAGGAGGAAAGAAGGGAACCCAGGCCGGGCGAGCAGCCCACGCAAGTACTTTACATGGTTAGAGCAGATAGTCTGGTTAGACTAGGGATCGGAGTCCAATGGGATCAGAGCAAGGACATGCTGGGATCACGTGCTAGAAAGGCCAGCCTTGGTTCTACGAGCAGGGGCAAGGAGGGTTCAGAAGGGTGGCGTTGAGGGGCACGTTTTGTGTCCCAGCATCTTTGGCACTGTAATCCATGCACTCACGTTCTTGATGACAGGCTGGGGCTGAAGTGTTGAGCTGGGGTGAGCTTGGCCATGACTCTTACAGAACAGGTGTCCAAGGAGCAGGGAGGGTGATCCCATGGCAGCAGAGCCAGGGACCGCGTGCCAATCAGCAGCCTCTGTGATGGGGCATGGGCTCACTCTTCTCAGCCCACTGTCCCTTAAGCACACAACCAAAGGGTAAATGGTACCCAGTGGTAGCTGAGAACTCCAGCCCCAGCATCTGTCCCTGGGCACTCTACCTGACCCCTGTTACCCCCTGTTCCTCGTCTATCCAAGGATTATAACAGGATTAGGGGTATGGTCAGCACTCACCTGCACCGTGTGCTCCCTGCTCTCCAGAGACCGTTCTGTATACCACGTGTGCTAATTCACTGAGTTCTCACCACCAGGTGATGTGGTCTCTGCTGTGAGCCCACACACTGATGAGGAAGAGGGGGCACAGGGAAATTGTATACCTTATCCAGGACCTCACACTGGATGTGTGGTATGCCAGGATCAGACCCCAGGCAGCCTGGCTCCAAAACTCACGTCTTAACCACTATTTATTCCACAGCCTCTCGAAAGTGGAAAAATGTGAATGCTTTGAAGCATCACTTCTGGGAGAAGTATCCTGCCTGCTGGACCTGGAACACAGGGGTGTCAAAACAGAGTGGCTGTCAGCCTTAGTCCTAAAGACAAGGATTATTTAAGGATTAGGAGAGCCTATCAGTTACTTTTCTCATTACTGACAAAATACCTTACAGAAACAACCTAAGGGCAGAAGGCTTTATTTTGGCCCACGGTTTCAGGGATTTCAGTCCATAGTTGTTTGGCTCTGTGCACTTGGGCAAAACAACGTGGCAGCTGGAGTGTGTGGCAGGGGAGCTTCTTCATAGTGAACAGGAAGCAGAGAGATGGGGAGTACGAGGCGCCAGGGCAAGATAGAGGCCCCAAAGACAAGACCCCAGTGACCCACTTCCTCCAGCTAGGTCCTACCACCTATCCTCTCCCACCTCCTAGTAATGCCATCATACGATGACTCCATCAAGGGATTGGCCCACTCATTAGGTCAGAGCACTTGTCATCTCTGGAAACCCTCACAGACACACCCAGCAGTGTGCTTTGTTAATCAAATAGGCAATTCTCAACCCCAGGTTGACAATCAGGATGAACCACCCCAGAGCGGCTGCCTAAATGCAGAGGCACACGGCAGGGTCTCTCCTCAGGACACTCACCCTCAGCGGAACGCCTCCAGGGCCCTGGCAGGCCCACCAGGGCTGCCAGCTTCTACAGGCCTTCAGCAAACAGTGCTTCCTGCTCTGCCAAGTAACAACAGCCAACTGCTGGCCCGTATGGGACTAAGTCCACACCGTACCTGGCCTACCACGGCCAGTCACAGCCTTATTCCACCCTATCCACTGTTCTGGCTGAGCTTCAAAAGCCACCATGAAGCCCTAGAGCACACTCACTGAATGTCACCAGCTTGGATTCTTTTTATATCAACTCCAGGGTCCTCAGAACAAGGGTAGGCAACAGCAGGCCTACAGAGCTTCCAGCCATGGCGCCTGATAAACTTCTATGAAACATGTGCCGTATACAATGCACCAGGGCGAGGCCAAGACCTGCATGACACTGTTGGTCCTCAAAGGGCACACAAGTTGGTATGCCTCAGATTACTGCAGTGGCCCCTGACTCAACATCTGTGCACTCTCCACTAAGTTATCGGGTTGAGATTTAGTGCTCATAGCTAAATCATTAATATCACATGCAAGCAAAATTTTACTAAAGATCATTCAAAAGTGACTGCAGCAGTAGACAGACAGGGAATTACCAGAAAATCAAGCCAGATTCAAAAGAGGACAAGGAAACAGGGACATCATTGCTGATGTCAGATGAATCTTAGCCAAAAGCAGAGAATATTAGAAAGATGTCTACCTATGTTTTATTGACTATGCAAAAGCATTTGACTGTGTGGATCATAACAAATTATGGATAACACTTCGGAAAATGGGAATACCAGAGCACCTAATTGTACTCATGAGGAATCTGTACATGAACCAGGAGGCAGTTGTTCAAATAGGACAAGGAACACTGTCTGGTTTAAAGTTGAGAAAGGTGTGCGTCAGGGCTGTATACTTTCACCCTATCTCTTCAATTTATACGCTGAGCAAATAATCCGAGAAGCTGGACTTTATGAGGAAGAATGCAGCATCAGGATTGGAGGAAGACTCATTGACAACCTCCATCATGCAGATGACACAACTCTGCTTGCTGAAAGTGAAAAGGATTTAAAACATTTACTGATGAAGATCAAAGATCACAGCCTTCAATATGGGTTGCGACTCAACAACAACAAAACAAAAATCCTTACAACTGGGTCAGTATGTGACTTCACAATGAGTGGAGAAAAAAATTGAGGTTGTCCACGATTTTGCTTTACTTGGTTCTACAATCAACACCCATGGAAGCAGCAGTTAAGAAATCAAAAGACGCATGCTTTGGGGAAAGCTATGGCAAAAGAGCTCTTAAGAGTATTGAAAAGTAAACATGTCATATTGAAGACAAAGGTGTGCCTGACTCATGCCATGGTATTTTCAGTCACATCATATGGTTGTGAAAGCTGGACATTGAACAAGGGAGGCAGGAGAATTGATGTTTTTGAATTATGGTGCTGGAGATGAATATTGAATATACCATGGACTGCCAAAAGAACCAACAGATCTGTCCTAGCACAAGTGCAACCATAATGCTCCTTGGAAGCAAGGATGGCTAGAGTGCGTCTTATATATTTTGGACATGTAGTCAGGAAGGACCAATCCCTGGAGAAAGACATCAAGTTTGGGAGGGTGGCAGGTCAATGAAAAAGGGAAAACCCTGCACTAGATGGATTGACACAGTGTCTGCAACAATGGGCTTAAGCATAAATAAGATGGTGCGCCTGGCACAGAACAGGGGAGTGTTTTGTTCTGCTGTACACAGGGTCACTATGAGTCAGACCCGACTCAACAGCATCTAACAATGACGAAAGCCCTCTGACTACCCTTTGATTAAATTCTAAAATCCAAGCTTCCCAGTCCCATGATCAGACCCCTGCTCATCTCGGCAATCTTTTTACACCACTCACTCTACCCTCGGCTCAACAGGTTCTGATGACAATGATTTTCTTTCAGTTTCTCCAAAGAAGCACACCCACCCTTCCCAAGAGGCTTTGTACATGCTGGTGCCACTCAGCTGAATAGTCTGTGGCCTCGAAGTCTCTCCTGACGCCCCATACTGGGTGAGGCTCCGCTGTCACGGCACTTGTTCAAAAACACTTATCCCAGCTAGAATTCTGGGATCACTGAGGAAGCCATCACCCCTGTGGGGTGGCAAGCTCCCGGAACCATGTCTGCCTCTTCACTGATGGAGCCTAGGGTGCAGCTCAGCACTCAGCAAGCACACAGCCAATGAAGGAGACCACGGATGAATGGAGAGAAGACAGAAAAGAGCAAGGACTGCCAGGCAGGCAGGAGCCATAGCTCCGGAAGCGGGAGGGCACAGGAGGGCTTCTGATAACTAATCTTAATCCCGTGTCCTCATGTTACAGGGAGACACCGATCTCATGGGAGATGCCTTCTGGTCACATGTGAGCCACACAGCTGTTCCTTGCTGTTAAGAAAAAACATATCCTAAGAGTGAGTGTTCCTTCAGTTTTAAAAAAGGGATCATCTTTCTGTTCCATTATTCATTTGAATATGTGCAACAAAGACGACAAACTGAGAACATAAAGGCTCTGTTGGTGGTGGTGGTGCTGTTGAGTCAAGTCTGACTTATAGTGACCCTATGTACAGCAAAACAAAACACTCCCCTATTCTATGCCCAGCACACGATCTTATTTATGTTTAAGCCTATTGTTGCAGACACTGTGTCAGTCCATCTCCTGGAGGGTTTTCCGTTTTTCACTGACCTGCCACTCTCCCAAACATGACATCCTTCTCCAGGGATTGGTCGCTCCTGACAACATGTCCAAAATATGTCAGACACAGTCTAGCCATCCTTTCTTCCAAGGAGCACTCTGGTTGCATTATTCTAGGACAGACCTGTTGGTTCTTTTGGCAGTCCATGGTATATTCAATATTCATCTCCAGCACCACAATTCAAAAGCATCAATTCTCCTGCCTCCCTTGTTCAATGTCCAGCTTTCACAACCATATGATGAAACTGAAAATACCACGGCACGAGTCAGTCACACCTTTGCCTTCAATGTGACATCTTTACTTTTCAACACTTTAAAGAGATCTTTTGCCCCAGCTTTCCCCAAAGCATGCGTCTTAATTTCTTGACTGCTGCTTCCACGGGTGTTGATTGTTGTTGTTGTTGTTGTTAGGTGCCGTCGAGTCGGTATCCGACTCATAGCGACCCTCATAGGGTTTTCAATGGCTGACTGTTTCGGGATTGCATTGGGAGTGGATTGCCAGGCCCTTGTCCCATTTTTGCGGTGCTGGGAATTGAACTCCGGGCCTCAGAGACTGCAGCGCAGCGCTCTACCCACTGAGCTAAATCCCAGCCCTGTGTTGATTGTAGAACCAAATAAAACAAAATCTTGGACAACTTCAATCTTTTCTCCATTTATCGTGAAGTTGCACCCTGACCTACTTGTAAGGATTTTACATAAAGACTTAGAGTGTTTTTAGAAGGGGAATGAAGTCTTGTTAAGAAAAAGAAAGCTATGACTATCAGTCCCTAGGCTCTCCTCCTTCCAAAGACACTGGGGTAAGAAAGGGAGGCAAATGACAGTCACCACTGCCCAGACTCATCCCAACAGAGCCTACAGAGGCCACTGGATGGCCCTGAATCTGAGTGAGAGCCGAGAGAAGCTTGAGCCAGGCTCAACTCTGCTGGCAGCTCCTAATTTTGCAAAGGACCATCAGACTGTATAAATTTAATTTACCCAGCATTCAGAGTCAGCCATTTACTGAACACAACCATGGGTCAGGCCTCTTTCGGCATATTAGCATATTACCTCATTCATCTGGCAC
Organism: Pedetes capensis; assembly: GCA_007922755.1. Lineage (NCBI taxonomy): Eukaryota > Metazoa > Chordata > Mammalia > Rodentia > Pedetidae > Pedetes > Pedetes capensis. Next base: position 184,784 of record VMDO01000418.1, on the reverse strand, counting down.
CACTTTCTATTCCGCAAATGACTTTCTAATGCTGTCACAGATGGGGGTAAGCCTCCCTGCCACCGGGCCAGCTGAGTAGAACTGCTCTCTGGAAAGCAGCCTTTTCACAGGGAGCAGCTGTGCTTTCTGAGAACTGTAGGAACCCTTATGCTAGATCTGCAAACGTGAAGCAGACCTTAACACTTCAAAGAAAGACTTCTTAAAAGACATTTTCACATTTTCTAACATGACATTTCATAGTTTTACCAGTTGACTAAGTTTAAAAAGGAAACGGAGGGCTCAGAAGTGAAACAACTATTTTTTTCCTTAACTTTAAGCTTAAAAAAAAAAAAAAGTTAAAAAGAGAGCTCAGCTGGGTGCGGCTGTGCATACCAGCCATCCCAGCACTGAGGAGGCACAGGAAGGCTGAGGGTAAGTTCACACCTTGGGCTGGGCCCACCTGAGAGACTATCTTTAAAAATCCCCAAAAAGGGAGAGAAGGAGTGGGGGATAGATTTGCGTGGGGAGAGGGAAGGATTGAATAAGCCAAGGACAAGCTGAGAGCTGTTGATCTTTCCAGAATCAAACACTCCAGGCCAAGAGGAAATGGCAAACAGCCAGAAGGGAAGGGGTAGGCTCCACAGTGCCAGAGAGGTAGCAAGAGCCCAAAAATGTGTCTTGTGAAATTTCAGTGTAAACAGGAACTACAAGCTAAGACCTGGAGATGCCACCTCAGCTGTAAGAAGAGAAAATTTAAAAATGGAAGTATTAAAGTGTCAGTAAAAGAAGTAGGGAAAGGGGCATTCCCCTTGTTCATAGAAGGGCCTCTGGAAGGGTCTTCTAAATTGACAAGGTACACACAGAGCCAGGCCTGGTGGCCACGCCTATAATCCCAGTTCTTGGGAGGCTGAGGCAAGAGGACCCATGGGCAAGTTCAAGGCCAGCCTAGGCTACATAGCAAGATCTTGTCTCAAAAAACCGAGGGGGAGAGAAAAAAGTAAAGAAAAGGCACACATGTTTTTCACCTTCCAACTTCAAACTCACACAGACACAAACTAGAGTTTGATCAGAGCGCGATGGTTCTCAAAGTATGGCCTAGCAATCTTGGAACCTAACACCCTTTTGCAGGAGGAGGTTTGTAATTTTAATTCATGATAACCTCACATTATTATTTGCCTTTTTATTCTCATTTTCTTATAAGTGTAAAAGTGAGTATTCCAGAGGCTACTGGCATGTTGTTGTTGTTGTTGTTAGGTGCCCTCAAGTTGGTATCTGACTCATAGCGACCCTCATAGGGTTTTCAGTGGCTGATTGTTTAGGGATTGCCTTGGGAGTGGATTGCCAGGCCCTTCTCCCATTTTTGCGGTGCTGGGAATTGAACTCGGGACCTCAGAGACTCAGAGACTTACCAACTGAGCTAAATCCCAGCCCGCTACTGACATGGGATATCCTAAAATAACAAATGAGAAGCAGACAGGATAATCCATGGGTCTTCTATTAAAGAGATTTGCAGAAATGGAAAACAATGTCATTCAAGTCTTTGAAGTTATTTTTATAAAAATATATATTATACATGCTAACATGCAATGGGCATATTATTTTAATAAATACTTTTAAAATTTCTTGGTTTTAATTTTCAATATGGTAAGCAGCAACAGATATAAACCACAAACAAAAGCTTTTTTAGAATCCTCATGAAATTAAGAGTGTAAAGGGTTCATAGGACCAGAAAATGTGAGAACCACTGCTCTTGCACAAAGAATCATAAACAAGGATGTTCACTGAACTCCTGTCTATAGTAGAAAAAAAGTGGAAAGAAGGCGTATGTCATAAAAGAAGAGAAGCAGACCTACATGTCCTGGCAGGAAAAGATCTCCACGACACATACAAATAAATTAGCAAACTGCAAAGTAATACACACAACACATGCTGTCCAAGTTTTATAATGTGAAGACGCTAACACAATGATGTTTCCCATAGGAACATGTTAGGTGCCGTCGAGTCGGTATCTGACTCATAGTGACGCTACCTACAACAGGCAAAACACTATTGTCAGTGCTTTTCCTGCTGTTTATAGGATTTTCAATGGCAGACTGATTTTTGGGAGTGGGTTGCCTGGTCCGTCTCCCAAGCCTATAGCACTTGGTGTTCCCAGGCAGTCTCCCACTCAAGTACTAACCAGGCCCGACCCTGCTTAGCTCCCAAGATCTGACGGGATCAGATGTCACAGGGTTACAGCTGCAGGCTATCAGCACATACAGAAGTATAAAAGACTACCACTAAACAATAGAGTATGGGAGAAGGGCCTGGCAATCCACTCCCTAGGCAATCCCGAAGCACTCAGCCATTGAAAACCCTATGAGGGTCACTATGAGTCGGATACACTCCACTCCACGGCACCTAACAACAACAAACAATAGGATAGTTACCTCTGCGGAAGACATTGAAATTAGGGTGTGTCAAAAGAAAGGACAGGGCTTTAATCTTTCTTCTTATCTTTGAACTTTAGCACAGACACAGACATATGGCATTTGGCAAATTAAAACTGTCCTGGAGAATTCCTCCCCCTGCCACAGTGCCAGCATGGTAGTGGGTCCTGCCTGCTGGGGCTGATACCGCAGACGCCTCAGCAGACACCTCAGGACAGTTGAAAGGCACCCACGGACCCCTTTCGCCAGCTGAAGCACCGCGTTTATATACAGACAGCCTCCTCATCCTGTGTACCAGCATCTCCTCCATTTGCCACACCTGTCTCAAAGCTGTCATGTTTCTCAAGGCACTGCTACTTTATTTGACCCACCCAAAATTCATTATAGCAGACAGTAGGAACAGCTGTGTTCAAAATATGAAAAGAAAGTGGGCGTGGGCGACCTTCCTGACACCCTAAAATGCAGAAACAGAGTATTCCTCAGAACTACCAAAAAGATCATTGAGATAACCTGACAGCTCCCAGTAAGGATCCTGCTGACAACAGTCCTCTTCTCGTAATTCGATATTTGTTCAAATATGTAATACAACATGAGGAATTTGTCTCCTAAGACATGCAGCAATTGCTGCTAAGCAAGTCAGTCATAGTTTCCTCACTTCTGGTCCCAATGTTATTTAATTTTAAATGGTCAAATTTATTTAATTTACCTAAGTATAGCCTTGGGTTGGGATTTAGCTCAGTTGGTAGAGCGCTGCGCTGCAGTCTCTGAGGTCCCGAGTTCAATTCCCAGCACTGCAAAAATGGGAGAAGGCCCTGGCAATCCACTCCCAAGGCAATCCCGAAACACTCTGCCGTTGAAATCCCTATGAGGGTCGCTATGAGTTGGATACCGACTCGAGGGCACCTAACAACAACAAAGGTATAGTCTCGTATCTAAAAACAAGCCAATATAAGAGTAATAGAATGGTGAGGTATTTTCATAAGAATAAACAGCTCTATATGCAGAACAATACAAATAGCCCCCAAATAGGCTCTTGTGCCTAAGAGTTGACTGTACGATATGGAAATCACCATCTATTAATGGATAAGGACTGAATTCCCCAATAAATGACAATGGGGGATTACCAGCTAGTCTTGCCATCCCATTGAAAGGACAGAACAGATTGAAGTGTAAATGTTTAAATAAAGGCATTAAAAATAATTAGAAAAATAAGCCGCTATTTACCTGTTCTACGGGTAGGCTATGTCCGTTTAATCATAGTCTTGCCATCCCATTGAAAGGACAGAACAGATTGAAGTGTAAATGTTTAAATAAAATCATTAAAAATAATTAGAAAAATAAGTGGCTATTTACCTGCTCTAAGGATAGGCTATGCTTGTTTAATCATAACAGAATTTTTAAAAATTAAAATATGTACAGTTCTAACCCCCAAAAACCTTCTCATCAAAACTTACCATAAATAAAACTGAAGGGTAATTGAATTCTGATATTGCAGGTATTTTCCAAGTGTTTCTGAAATTGCTGGTATCTTTACTAAATTTGCTTATTATCTGTCATTTCTTATTTCTTGTTCCATTATTGTTATTCTAGTTGGCTCCAATGACACTACACAGAATTTTCAAATAATTTTGATGGAGATTATTTTTTCAACACTGATTTTTCAAGGCACATAAAATTCCTTTTAGAGAGAATATAATAACTAACACTCAGTATCCAAAAATGCTAAAATCCTACTGACATCCCCGTGCATTCTGTTTATTTACAGACACTTGACTGAATGTCTACTTTTATCAACTTTTAAGGCCAGATGTTTCCTGCACTCAATGAGTTTATAGTCTGGTGGGAAGACAGAATTCAACAAATAATTATACAAGTAATTAACTAACTGCAACTTGTGGTAAGGGCTAGGGTGGAAGCTTACAGGGTGTAGTGAGGGCATATATCAATCAGGATGTCCAACTTAAAGCTGCAATTTTACTCTTAAAAGCAGGAGCACATCAAAGGGCTGGGGTTATAGAGCCGTGGTAAGTGCTTGTCTAGCATGTGTGAGTGAGGCCCTGGGTTCCAGCCGCAGCAATGCAAAAAAAGAAAGTCCAGGAGCACATAAAAATGTCCTTCCAAACTTCTGATAGTCACATTTAGAGGGAATCAGAGCTGGACCATGCACAAGGCAGTGTTTTTTTCCTAGTTACTTGAAGCAGGAACTTAGGAACGCAAAGCCATTCTAGAAAATGATTTCATCTTTCTGGAAACAAATACCATTCACATCTCCTCTCCAAAATGTTGAGAGGAAGGAAACACTCGCAAAGATTTACGTACAAAAACTTCATGTGTGAAAAAAAATTAGAAAGAATGTAAGTGTCCATCAGCAGGGGACTGCTTAGATGAACTGGATGATTCTTCCTTGCTCATTCATGCCCCATCACGAGAGTGCTAGCTGAGTCACAATTAAACTGTATCTTCTGAGATGTGCCAGCTATTCTCAAAGAGGTTCCCCTACACACACCCTAAGGGAATCCTGTCCTCTAGGGCAGTTGAGCCCACAGAATTTTGAAGTAGAAGCATCAGGCCTAGGCATTTTGAGCAGAGGCCTCATGCCTCGCCAGAACAGGTACACAACTGAGTTCTTACATTCAGTCCAACAAGTCATAACTCATCGTCCATAGCTTTCAAAACCCCACTACAACCCAGAGAGTAAGAGAGGCTCCTGCCCCTCTCTCAACAGTGTTTCTGCCTATATATCTCCCTGTCACAGTGCACGTCAGGACCAATGAGCACTTGCAGCGCCAGGCTGCTGCAAAAGCTGCCAGAATTGCCCTCCGCCTTGACCTGGCCCCATCTCTGCCCCTCTGGACCACATCACTTCTGTGATGACCTGCAATTCATGAGCACAGCAAGATCTAGTGAACAGGCAAGACAGAGGCCCCCTGTGTTCTCTGTCCCCACTGCCATCTTCACCAGCCCAAGCAGCCCCGAACCTGCTGCGTCCACCAGGCCAGACCTGTGCAAACTGCTGCAGAGGTAAAGAGGCCAGGGCCCTCGCGCGAAGGGCTGACTTTAATCACAATCAATTAACTTTTACATAAACTAGCTTATCCATGCAAGTGGAAAAGAGCCAGATTGACGAGTAGGGATTCTTGGTAACTTCCTCCTTTCTAACGTGATACACACACTCTAATGAAAATAGGGAAGCGATGCCACTTCCTCCCGCTTCCACACCGACTTCACCTCCCACCTCTCCATGCGATTGTGTCCCTAAAGCTCTGCAGCTCCATGGGTCCCGAGTCTGTGTTGCCCACACTGCTCTATGCACTTGGAATCCTGTCCCAGAGCTCAGCAGACTTTCCTCTGCCCTGAACCCCCCCTGCTCCTGGGAGTCAGAAGAAGCCCCTCCTCTGCCTTGCACCAGGCTTTAGTACACCGCACCACACTGCCCAGGCCCTAGGGCTCTTACACGTGGAGCGGTGCGTGGTCAGCTTTTCTGCTAGACGGTGCTTCTGCCTCTGCATCAGACCTGTGTCTCACAGGGCTGCCAAGGAACAGCGCTCTGCACACCTGGCTCCATCAACAGCTGATGATGCCAAAAGCTCTGAGTACGCCAGGCACCAAAGAGGAAGGGACCAGGGACCAGGACATGGAGGATGAAGCCATGTTTGGAGCTGGCAGGCCCTGTCCCACAGTCTTTCTGGGCCTGTGTTCACTGACCAATGTGGCGAGCAAAATCCTGCTCCGTTTAAATTATTCCACTCTCTCTTTGTGGTTGTGATTCTGGCCTTTCTCGTTTGCGTGTTTTGCTAGGTCTGGGCAGACAACTCCACTGCACAAAATTAGATGCTGGACGCCAGGATCCCTCTGTGCCAATGTCACGTATTATAAACCTCCCACTCCCTCTATAAAGCCCCTTTTCTGGTGTTATCTAAATGTACACTCAATCTGCTAGGTCTCCCCTGGCCCCCTTGGTTTCACCTGACCTGCCTGGCTTCCCCTTGGAACTCCTGAGCCCCTTAGAGGACGCCGGGACCTGCTTGACAGTTCTGCACTCAAGTGCCTGCCACCCTGGTGCTCAGGGCTCAGACCTGCCTTGTCACTGAATCACACACTGCACTACGTTACCTGCTAGCAGGTCTGTTCTAAGGCCCAGTTGGGTGGTAAGTTCCCTCAGCGCAGGGACAGGACCCGGCTCAAAACACTTTCATATTCCCAACAATAGGAGCTCAGACCCTTGCTGGGCAAACTCACTCCCAACTCCCCCAAAACGTCCCTTGGGCAATCCATCAGTTTGGACCTATCTAAGGCCGTTCTGGTGCAGGTGCCTTAGGAGTCCCTCTAGGGGGAATAAGGGTGGACTTTGGTCATGGCCAGTGATGGCCCCTCTCTCCTGCCCTCTGCCTCCACTAACTGTCCAAGATTTGCTTCTCTCCAGGGCAGGGACTGCACCTCACTTATTTCTGACCCTTGGTCTAACACACAAGGAGCACTGGCTTAGGGGAAGATTATCTCCAGGACCCACATGATGTGTGGTTTCCTTTCAGCCGGAAGCTGCAGTTCCTTGTCGCCCAGAAGCCAAAAGGAAACCCCTATGACTGTGCCTGCCCGTGGACCAGGGACACTGAAATCCTACTTTCCACAGCGAATTTGGCAACTTCCTGCCAGACTGAACGACTTCATGCTGCAGGTCACAAAATCAAACTCACCATCACTCTTTACAATCCCACCCTTCTCTCAACTTCACCGTTTCCATCAACAGCACCTCCTTTCTCCATTAACCCAGGCTTACAACCTCAGCAACAAGTTCAACCTGGCCCTTTATGGCTCATTCAAATCTCGGCACCCAGGTGCTTCTTACTGCTCCTCCCTCTCTCGGGAATGACCCTTCCTGCCCTCCCATTCGCCACACCATCTGTACACCAGACCTCAACCAGTGCCCCTCCTCATGGCCTTCCTAGCTTCACTCTCGCTGCTCCTTCACATGGAGACCCTGCATGCCACCACCAGGCTATCACTTACCAAGTGTTGTCAACCAGACAGTCTGCTGCTCAGTAGGTGACTCCCCACTCCTGAGAACGTCAGTCTGTGCACTTCTGTTGTCATCTGACCCAGGCCCAGCCATATTCATTCCCAGATCCCAGAAACCCTTACTAATCCTCCTGCCCTGGCTAGGACGGTCCCTTTACCTTCCCTTCCAGAACAGGCAAAATGTTGCCTGTCATCTCTGTCATCTCAAAATCTTGGCAATGGCCTCGTCTCTGCTTCTCCAAACCCCACCCACCCACTTGACATAAGCTTTCCCCTAGACCCAGCCTCACCTCTAGAACTGCCTTCAACCCTCCTAGGGGACCTTCCTGTTGATTCATAAGCACTCTCTCCAGTGGTGAAAGTCAGGACCGCCGAGGAAGTCCAGCTACCTAGCCACGTGATCCTGCCCAACCACCAGACTTTGAGTCTCACAGAACTATCAGGACAGAGTCAGAATTTACACGAAGGGGATTTGTCCATCTCTCCTTCACAACCCCACAGAACGAAAGTAAATATCAAATATAAGATCGTGAAAGGAGAACCGTTCATGGCGCACTTGCCTTCAAAGTCTCCATTTGGCAGCGCAGGAAGTATGGGGACTAAAATTTTAGGTACCTGAACCAATATTGAGGGACAGAGTGCTAAGAGGGAGACCGCTGCTCCTGGTAAACCTGACGGAAGCGAGCCTGTCAAAAGGACGGGACCAGAACGCTGAGCCTCAGTTCAATCCGTGGGGCACAGAGAACAAAAGGAGTAGGATGGGAGCAGTTACGGACAGGGGTACCGATGCCGTACATGGGCAAAGAAGCTGCAGACAGTGACACCGAGGCCACCTTTCTTCCCCACCTCGCCCACTGCTGCGTTACCGGAGGCGGCCGGGATGGAGGCTACCGTGCAAGGAAGCGAGACCCCACAAGACCGGGGCAGCCGAGCCGCCGCCAGCCGGCCGGCCCGCCTTACCAATGGAGATCTCCTGCGCGAAGGCCAGCGAGATGAGCAGCAGCGGCAGCCCCACGGCGATGCACGTGACCATCTTGTCCACCGCCAGCTCCAGCCGCAGCCCCTTGAACTTGGGCTCGGCGGGCTCCTTCAGCAGGAAGTCTGAGAACACGTACTCCGTGGCCAGGTGGGCGATGGCCATGGCTGCGCCGCGGCGGGCGGCGTCCCGCTGGCCCGCGAGGGCAGCCCGGCGCCTTCACTCGGCCCGCGGCCCCGCGCGCGCCTTTCGCTTTCCCTTCGCGGGCCTCCCTCCGCGCGGCCCCCGCATCGCGCCGCCCTTTGTCTCGGTGCGGCCGGCTCCCGGGGACACCGCCCGTGCCACGCGGCTCCCGATCGCGTCCGTCCCGGCGCCGGGGCTCCCGCGCTCCCAGCACCGTGCTCCCGGGCGCGCCGGCCCCGCCCCGCACGCTGAGCCCGCGCAGGTCCCCGGGGACGCGCGGCACTCGGACGCCGCAGCTCTGCCGCGCGCTCGCAGGCGCGACAGCGGACTCGGAACAAAGCGACCCCCTCTCGCCGCCACCCCTACCGCGAACCGGCTCCGCGCCGCGCCTTCCGGAGCCCCTGGGGAACCGGGCCCTCGGGGGCGCGGAGCTTCCGGGAGCCGCTCTGACGCTGGGCGGTGGGGCGGCCCTAGCGGGGGTATCGCCCACCAGCCGCCCCGCGGAAATTCTCCCACCCCGTCCTCCTGCGTTCGCGCCACCTCTTGGCACATGGGAGCTTTGACATAATTTCTGCAAGCAACCCCTTCCCTGTGCACAGGATGGCCCGCTTTTATGCCTCACACCCAACAGAGAGAGAGAGAGAGAGAGAGAGAGAGAGAGAGAGAGAGAGAGAGAGAGAGACAGAGAGACAGAGAGACAGAGACAGAGACAGAGACAGAGACAGACAGACAGGAAGACTGACTTACTGACTGATGCTTTCCATCCCAATGTCTTTCCATTGGGAAAGGGTGGGGTGAGGGCGACAGGCTGAGATTGGTTGATTTAGGGGCTGAACCCAGGGCTTCCCACAGGCTTGGCAAGCGCTCCACCTGAGAGCTGCGTCCCTAACTCTCATCCCCCACCCCGAGCATTTCTACATGGTGAAATCCGGTTAAAGGGAGCTGTAAAAGCTTCAAGGAACAAGGAGGGCGGTGTAAGGCCAATCAAGCCTCAGCGTAGACCCAGGGTGTTGTAGAAGGAGCCCTGGACCCGCCCAGGCGCTCCCTGAGGGAGAAGTGGAAGCAGCGGTGAGTGCCATGCGTGGCTGGGTCTCAACCAAAGCCCTGCTTCTGAAGACAACAGAGGGGGCCGTGCAGGAGCTTGAAGGAGTTGTTAGGTGCCCTCGAGTCCAGCAGGCCTCACAGCGACCCTCACAGGGATTTTAATGGTTGGTTGGGGATTGCACTGCCATGTCCTTCTCCCGTTTTTGCGGTGCCTGGAATGAAATCCAGGTCCTCAGAAGGTGCAGTGCAGCAGTCTACCCGCTGAGCTAAGCCCCAGGCCCCAGAGAAGTTGTTGTTGTTGTTAGGTGCCGTCGAGTCGAGTCCGACTTATAGCGACCCTATATGTACAGCAGATCGAAACACTTGCCGATTCTGTGCCAGGCAAACGATCTTATTTATGTTTAACCCCATTGTTGCAGTCACTGTGTGTCAATCCATCTGGTGGAGGGTTTTCCTCTTTTGCGTTGACCTGCCACTCTTCCAAACATGATGTCCTTCTCCAGGGATTGTTCTCTCCTGACTATATGTCCAAAATATGTAAGACGCAGTTTGGCCATTTTTGCTTCCAAGGAGCACTCTGGTTGTACTTCTTCTAGGACAGATTTGTTGGTTCTTTTGGCAGTCCATGGTATATTCAATAGGCGTCTCCAGCACCACAATTCAAAAGCATCGATTCTTTTTCTGTCTCCTTTGTTCAATGTCCAGCTTTCACAACCATATGATGCCACTGAAAATACCATGGCATGAGTCAGACGCACCTTCGTCTTCAATGTGACATCTTTGCTTTTCAATACTCCAAAGAGATCCTTTGCCACAGCTTTTCCTAGAGCAATGCATCTTTTGATTTCTTGACTGCTGCTTCCATGGGTGTTGATTATAGAGCCAAGCAAAGCAAAATCTTGGACAACCTCAATCTTTTCTCCATTTATTGTGAAGTTGCGTGCTGACCCAGTCATAAGGATTTTTGTTTTGTTGATGTTTAGTTGTAACCTATATTGAAGGCTATGATCTTTGATCTTCATCAGTAAATGTTTTAAATCCTCTTCATTTTCAGCAAGCAAAGTGGTGTCATCTGCATAATGCAGGTTGTTAATGAGTCTTCCTCCAATCTTGATGCCACGTTCTTCCTCATAAAGTCCAGCTTCTCGGATTATTTGCTGAGTGTATAAATTGAAGAGTTAGGGTGAAAGTATACAGCCCTGACGCACACCTTTCTCAACTTTAAACCACTCAGTGTTTCCTTGTTCTATTCGAACTGCCTCCTGGTTCATGTACAGATTTCTCATGAGCACAATTAGGTGTTCTGGTATTCCCATTTTCCGAAGTGTTACCCATAATTTGTTGTGATCCACACAATCAAATGCTTTTGCGTAGTCAATAAAACATAGATAGACATCTGTTTGATATTCTCTGCTTTCAGCTAATATCCACCTGACATCAGCAATGATGTCCCTAGTTCCCCGCCCTCTTCTGAATCCCGCTTGATTTTCTGGTAATTCCCTGTCTATGTATTGCTGCAGTCACTTCTGAATGATCTTTAGTAGAATTTTGCTGGTGTGTGATATTAATGATATTGTCCGATAGTTTGCACATTCAGTTGGATCCCCTTTTTTGGGAATAGGCACAAATATGGATCTCTTCCAGTCAATTGGCCAAGGAGAAAGGAAGAAGTGAGTCATTGCACGGCAGGAGGCCAGCGGCAGGCAATGGGCGTTTATTATTCAGAAGTGGGTAATTGGCTGCTGGCATTTATGAAGGATTTTTGGATGTTTTACAGCTGGCCTGGCCTGAGCTGTACTTTGGCTGGAAATATTTCACTTTGGGGACAGTTCTGGGGGATGGGGGTTAATCCAATTTGTTTTGAAAGTCTTATCTCAGCCCTCTCGTCCTTAAAGCCTGTGGTTTTGAATGATGGGCCTGATGTCAGAGTGAAAAGTCTCATCTCAGCCGCCTTGTCCTCGGAGCCTGTGGTGTGCGGTGACAGAGCCTGGGGTCAGAGAGCGCTTGTCTGTGTTGTGCCACCTCACCTGGAGCACCCTCAGAAATAGTTTCCCCCACCTTGGAGACTGCAGGGAGCTGCTCCTGAACCCTCACAGGGAGTGGATGAGAGGGCAGAGGAAGTGCCCTAGCCACCAACATCCGGAGCAGCGGGACCTCTAAAGGGGAGAACTGGCTGGTGCGGAGCCTGGCCACCTTCTCTGCTCTTTGCACGTTTGTTTTCTGGGTGGTGGTGGTAAGCCTCAGCACCCACCTGCACCTCTCCACCCCATCTTAGCCTCTAGGCACACATCCTTCCCTTGGACGGCTCGTGGGACTTCAGTCCTCATGGTCTCCTTAAACGTGAGCTCCAGGTTTCCCTACCGTACTAAATCCACGCATGAGCCAAGCCAGAAACCTGGAGCACCGTCTTTAACTCTTCCGCCTCTTAGAGCTGCCCTGGCTGGGTTCTGAATTCTCTCTCTTCTCTTTCCCAAATACAACAAGACTGCCAGCTCTCCACCCGAATACCGGCACCCCAGTTCAGCCCACCATCCTCGCTCCTAACCACACAGAGGAATGTGTACCCCAGACCCATAAAGCCATGCTCCCCCACAGTGCTCAAAGGGGCTTTTAAGAGCTCCAATCTGATCACCTGACCCCTCTACTTAAAGAGTACGTTGTTTTTAGGGTAAGATCCAAATTTGTCACCGTGGCCGCGTCCGACCTCACCAGCTTCACTGCTTCTCTCCCAGGTCTTTCAGCTGGGCCCCTGCCTCCTCTGGGCCTTCTCCTGCTCCATGTGCCCCCCACACTCTCCTCTTTGCCTGACCCTTCACACTGTGGGCCACAGCTCAGTCATTTCCCCAGGAAAGCCTTCCCTGAGTGGGCAGCACTAGGTTAGGTCTTTTTGTTAAACGTGCTCCTGATACTGACACCACCAGTTACTCGCTGTGGGTCTGGGGGAAGTTACCTGACCCTGCTGTGCCTCCACGTTCTCATCTGTAAAACGGTTGTACTTAGTAGGATTGTGGTGAGGATCAAATGAGTTAACACACAGGGCCTAGGACTGTGCCTGGCGACTGATACGTGGCTCTTATTGTTGCTCTTCCTCCTTTTTAATAATGATCACAATTACAACACAACAAATATTTAACTGTTCATTTATTCAGTGGTTTTCATCCTTTATACAGTCAGCTTTGTGAAGCGAGATCCACAACCCAAGTATGCCATTTTTATTTCCAACACTTAGCACAAATGGCTACACAGAGTAGGTGTTTTTAATTAATGCTATTAACTAAATATGTAAAGGAAATGTTTCACCTTGAATTTTTTTAAAAGCCCAAGTTTTCACTCACTTATCTCTACACTGATAGTCTGGTGATGGGCCTGTGCTGGCCTCAGTGCGTGAGGAGGCAAAGATGAAGTGGTGACTTTCCATTTCCACACAGACCTCATGGTCTGGTAAGAGAAGTGAGGCATGCGCACAATTAGCTCTAAAGCAGGTCACAAAGGGCACGTGACAGCCGTGAAAGGCGGGGTGAGCCCACGCAGGTGCAGCGACTCGGGGCCTAGAAGGATGAGTCTGTCTGGGCAAGCGGAGCGGGGACAGAAGCTTTCTCAGAGTGAGGACACCGGGACACTGTTCCCCTTCTCTCCCTGTCTTCATCAACTCATCAACAGGTCGCACGGCCCCTTTGTGGACTCCCAGGACTCCTCAGTGGTGAGGAATCAGCAGTTGCCTCGGCACCCTCCTCCTCTGCTCTAGCCCCCACCTCGTTTTGCCTGTGTGAGGGTGGCCTACATGTCTGCTTTCATTTCATATCAGCCTCTGAGTCTCAGCAGTTCTGTAAATTGCCCTGGGTCCTGGATGTCTTGTACATCCAGTGAGAAGTAATCCATGGCTTTTGAACTTAAACTGGAGACGGGAAAGAGGACGTGTTAGGACATGAGAGGCAGAGGCACTGGACACTGGTGCAGGGAAGATGAAGGGGAAGAAATCAAAGACAAAAGGGCGGGGGCCAAAGAACATAGCCTGGGCTCCCCCCCCCCCACAATAAGCAGTAAGGCAGTTTGGGGAAGATGAATAATATAAATAGAGTTGTACTTTAATAAAATTCATTCCTGCCATATGGACAATAGATTGGAATGAGAGACTGGAGGTGGAGAGGGTAAGTAAAAGGCTGTCACAATTTTGCACATGAGAAATAACAAGGGCTCAAACTGGTGCTGTGGCCCTGAGGATAGAGATAAGTGGCACCCAAGAGCATGATACTTGGAGAAACCATTTTTCTTACTGCAAAAATCCAATCAAACAATCTGACACATGCCGACACACTTAGGAGAGGAGAGAGCAACAGCTGGCTTCACCTCCTACCTAGGCTTGTCATGTACTTGCCGTGTGACCCATGAGATGTCACTGGAAATCTCTAAGCCTCGGTTTATTCATTCACTGAATAGGGATAATAGGACCTACCTCAGTGGATTGTTCTAAGAATTGAGATACCGCCGGTGCGGTGGTGCACGCCTGTAATCCCAGAAACTCAGGTGGCAGAGGCAGGAGGATCGCAAGTTCGAGACCACAGGCAATCTGTGTAATTTAGGGAGACCCTGTCTCAAAAAGTAAAAAAAGGGGCTGAGGGTGCAGCTCAGTGGTCCAGCACTTGCAAAGCATGCAGGTGAGAGGCCCTGGGTTCAACCCCCAGTACCGCAAAAAAAAAAAAAATAAAAATAAAAATAAAAAATTGAGATACCGTATTTTATAATGCTGCTTTCGTGTTTTATAACTGTCATTACCAATCTTGGACATTTAATATGTCAAATGAAATGTAGGTAACACTTCTTTTTAAAAATAAATAAACAAACTTTAATTTTTAGATTTTTATTTTAATTTTATTGTTGTTGTTTTTAGGTGCTGTTGAGTTGGTGTCTGACTCATAGCGACCCTACCTACAACAGGCGAAACAGTATTGTTAGTGCTTCTCTGCTATTCATAGCGTTTTCAGTGGCTGATTGTTTTTTAGAAGTGGGTTGCTGGGTCCTTTTCCCAAGCCTATAGCACCTGGTGTTCCCAGGCGGTCTCCTATCCAAGTATTAACCAGGCCCAACCCTGCTTAGCTTCAGAGACCTGACAGGATCAGAGGCCACAGTGGTACGCCGGCAGGCAATTTTAATTTTGGGTGACTTTTAGTTGTCTAAATAGTTCAGAGTTGCCATACACCCCAACTACTACAACCAAGTCCTCCTATTATTACATTGGTACTGTAGTATGATACATTTGTTGCAATTAACGAACTATTGTTGTTGTTAGGTATTGTTCAGTCATTATCCATACATTAATGAAAGCCTAAGAAAGGAAAACCGTCCACCAGATAGATTGTCACAGTGTCTGCAATAATGAGCTTAAACATAAATAAGATTGTGTGCCTGGAACAGAATCAGAGATTGTTTTGTTCTGCTGTACACAGGGTTGCTATGAGTCAGACTCGACTCGACGCACCTAACATCATTGATTCAGATTTCTTTAACTTTCTCCCACTATTATTCTTCTGCTCCAAGACCCACCTAGGATGGCATATTATGTTTGTCATGTCTCTTTAGCTCTTCTTGTCTGTGACAGTTTCTCATACTTAATTTTTGACGACATTGCTTTTTTGTAATGTACATTTAGGGATTAAATTACACATTCACAGCCTGGTGCAGTGGTGCACACCTGTAATTGCAACAGCTTTGGAAGCAGAGGCAGGAGGATGGCAGGTTTGAGGCCAGAGGCACCCTGCCTTACTTAATGAGACTGTCTCAATTTAAAAAATAAAAAATGGTCTAAGGATGCAGTTCAAGGGCAGAGTGCTTACAAAGTATCCATGAGACCCTGGGTTCAGTCTCCAGTACTGCAAATAAATAAATACATAAATAAATCATACATTCACCTTCCATGTCAGCCCTGTCCCTACCCTTTACCCTAATGTCATTTTTTAGGAGGCCAATGTGGGTTATAGGCCTTACAGCCATTCTGCCAGAATTCTGTTTTGCTTGTTTGAGATCCTTAACATATGAATATGAGATCTTTTGCAACCCAAATAGTCAAAGTCAAAGTAGGCAAGGCCTATTCTGTTTGTATACTCATTTATGCATTTGGGAAGTATTTGCTAAGCAACTACTATGTGTCTGTGCTGCGGACTGTGTTGGGGATGCAGCAGTGGGTGAAACAGGTCGAGGGCCGTCACTCCCACAGAGCCTGACTACAGTCAAAGAGGCAGGAAAAAAAAAAGCCAACTGACATACAAAATGATTACCTCCTTCAATAAGTACTACAAAGGAAAACAGTGGAGATAGGAAATAAGGAGGGACCCACTTTAGAGAGGGCAGTCTGGGGAGCTCACATCTGAGCTAGGAAATCTATGAAAGGAGGTGGGGAAAGGATGAAGAGGCAGAACATTCAAGGCATAGAACATTCAAAGCACATGCAAAGGGCCTGAGGCAAGAAGGGACAATTAGGACATACGAATTCATGAAAGCTGCCGCAAAGGAGAATCCAAGAGGTTGGAGAGGTGGCACGGGCCGAATCAGGCTGGGCCTGAAGACCAAGGTGAGGAGTCTAGAGGCTGGCAGAAGTGAAGCAGAAATACATTAAAGAGTATTAACCAGGGGAGTGAAGTGATCAGATTTGGAAGACACTGTAGAAACTGAGTGGAGAGTGGCTGAGAGGGGCAGGAAGGATAGTGGGGAGGCGGGGCAGGGACCTGCTGCTGCTGTGATCCTGCTTGAGCCGGATCTGTGAGCCTGCAGCCGAGGTTAGGATTGGAGAAGCGTATTTTAGATTTATTAGCATGAAGATATGTCTCAGCGACTTGGGAGGCAAAGGCAGGAGGAGCGTGAGTTTGAGGCCGAAGGCAGGCTGTGTGATTTAGCAAGACTAGGGCAGCTGCCCAGTGGTAGGGCACTTGCAAAGTGTGTGTGAGGAGGCCCTGGGTTCAACCCACACATACATACATCTATATATATATATATGTTTCAGATTCATAAGCATGGATGAAATAAACTAGGGAGAAGGTTCTAACAAATTACCATGAACTGCATGGCATACATTTATTCTCTTACAGCTCAGGAATTCTTAATTTTGAAATCAGTTTTGAGGTGGTGGTGGTTGGTGTTAACTTCCATCAAGGCCTAGTCATAGTGACCCTCATGGGGTTTTCAGTCCATGATTGGTTCGGGATTGGTTCAGGAGTGGACTGCCAGTTTCAAGGTGCTAGCAGGACCAAACTCCCTTTGGAGGCTCTAGAAAAGCCTCTTCCCAGGTCGTTGGCAGTTTTTCAAGCTATCTAGCTATAGCGCTTCCCTCCTGCAAGGCCAGGAGTATAGCATCTTGCTTCACTTGTCACACTGCCTCTTCTGTTGTCAAATCTCCCTCTGCCTCTCTTTTATAAGGACACTTGTGATTATATTCAGGGCCAATCCGGACAGCCCAGGATAAATTCTCCACTGGCAGAAACTTAATCATACCTACAAAGTCCCTTTTGCAATATAAAATAATAGTCACAGGTTCAAGGATGAGGTATGGAATCTTTGGGGACATTTTTCAGTGCATTATGAAAGATAAAGCAGCGGAAAGTGGCCCAGTAGCAAGTCCTGAGGAATGCCAACATTTGGGCCAGACATAGAAGAGGAGCTAGCAGAAGACAGTGAGAATTAGAAACAGAGGAAGAAGGAAGGCTGGCAGGGGACGAGAGGAGTGGCCAGAGGAAGGAGCTGGCAGATGTTGCTGAGGAATTGAGATAAGGATGAAGAGGGCCCTGGGAAAGGCATCGTGCTTGGTCATCCTGACAGTGGCAGGCTGGGATGCGGGGCTGGAGGCACTGACTGGGAGCCATTGGAGTGGGTGAGGGGTTCAGGCAGCAAGTGTGGACGGCTCTTTACATTCTGCAGTCTAGGGAAGAGAGGTGCTGGGTGGGAGGGGATATGGAGTTAAGAAAGATGGGGCTAGCTGGGCACGGTGGCGCACGCCTGTAATCCCCGAGGCTTGGGAGGTGGAGGCAGGAGGATCGCAAATTGGAGATCAGAAGCAGTCTGTGTAATTTAGCGAGACCCTTTCTCAAAAAGTAAAAAAAAAAAAAAAAAAAAAAAAAAAAAAAAAAAAAAAGGCTGGGGGTGCAGCTCAGTGGTCCAGCACTTGCATAGCACGCAAGTGTGAGGCCCTGGGTTCAACCCCCAGTACCGGAAAAAAAAAAAAAAAAAAAAAAGATGGGGCTTTGCTTTCTGTTTTTAATGGCGGACAGTGCTGAAGATTTCACAGGATGATGTGGAAGGAAAAACAACTGAGGGAATGAAGAGTTAGAGAAAGCAAAAAGAGGGAGGCTCAGGGCCAAGCGGAGACATGGGCTCGGCCAGGAGCAGGGACACGTCTTCCACTGTAAGAGGAGGAAAAGGTGTGTAGAAATGAAGGGGGCATTGATGGGCTGTAAAAAGTGAGGCGGAGAAAGAAGGGGAGGGTTATGTTTGAGAAGACAATGTGTGAGGAATCCTATTATTGGTGGAGATACATTATTTGTGGAGATACATTATTTTTTCTAGTAATTATAACTGCCTGAATATCTAAAGGATAATTCTCTTCTCACAGATCGCCCCAGCCCCAGTTTAATGACAGGTAATTCTTGTTGTTGTTGTTAGGTGCTGTCGAGTCGGTATCCGACTTATAGCGACCCTCATAGGGCTTTCAATGGCAGACTGTTTCGGGATTGCCTTGGGAGTGGGTTGCCAGGTCCTTCTCCCATTTTTGTGGTGCTGGGAATTGAACTCGGGACCTCAGAGACTGCAGCGCAGCGCTCTACCAACTGAGCTAAATCCCAGCCCTAGTAATTCTTAATGGAAAAAAACCTCCATGATAATAGGCATCTTATAATTTGCGAACTTTATTAAAAAGAGAAATGGTACAATAAAACTACTTTATAGATCTGTTTTCATTAAAAAAATAAACTAAGTAGAATGGAAAAAACTTAAAAGTAATTTATAAACTTACTGAAGGTGAGTAATAAATAAGGCACTGACCATAATTATTATTATGTAATTATATAGCCTATGTATGTATGAAAACTGTAGAGGATGCACTACAAAATCACATTGTCAGTAGTCAGCAAGCTGGACATTCAAAATCTTTTGGGTACCCTGTTTGACACAACATTCAAGCAAACTATAGACAGAATGTTGGCGTTTGCATTTTCTTATGTAAGACTATAGCTTTTCTCAAGTTACCTATTTCCCCTCACCAAGAGGAAGATGAGAAAGTATGAAAGATCCCTCCACCAGTGTGTATTAGGTCCTGCGAGGTCACCTGGACATCCAAACGATGCTCTGCTAAGGCAGATGTGCTAATGTCACTCATCTGGCACAGGCATCCCAGGGCAGCTTGCCCTGAGCTGAGGGCAATCTCTCAGTCTAGATATAAACAGTGTTGCTTTTATCAATCTTAAACCTAATGCCTAGGCATGCTCCAGAGAGGGTGCATGGCCTCCTGATGGACTGAGTTGAGTTCATTATTTTAGTTTTGCACTTGAGTCTTAAAAACTGTAACACGTATCTTCAACGCTGACTTTATGGTTTTAAAAAACTGCCGCTGAGACTCTTATTTCTAGCCTTTCCTTTTCCTTTTTTCCCCCTCCCTTCAAGGGCTATTTCTTTATTAGGCATGGAATGCAGGATTTTGAGAGATCCTCCTCCTCCCAACCAGCCAGCTGCATGGGCGAATCCCTGCTGGCGTTCCTCACACGAGCAGATTGTTGTTGTTTCATAGAGGATGGAGGTCTGGGAAGATTCTTCCTAACTGAATGGAAATCAGACTCAGGATTCATGCCCACGCTTGAAGTTCCGCCCTTTACTGAGAGCTTGCCCGAAACACTCGGGACTTCTCTGATGCTTAGTGGGAAAGCCACGCCTGCCACTTCACAGACTGCAGCCATCCCGCAGCCTGAAGCACAAATAGAAATTCTCTAGTTGATTTTTGAAAATACAGACATTGCCACAGAAACACATTGTAAAAACATAACATGAAGTGAATTGTAAACATTCAAGTATTTCTACAGGTTTGCACAAAACCAGCAGCAATTTAAAGATAACCTTTTAACTTTGCCTCGCGTATCAAACAGTGCACAAGCTATTTATATGAAAGGGGAAAGGCTAGGAGAACCGGTTAAAGCCTCTAAAAATTCATCTGGTCCAATTCTATCAGCGAATACTGACTTAGACATTCTCAGGAACGCCGCAGAATTGTGTTTTACCTGGAAAAACTAAGGGAACCATTTTATGTAACAGCGCAGAAAAGTCAGTGCTAGTCCGCTAAGACAGATGTTGGATGCACTGTAACTCTTTCTAGAAGTTGTCCATCTTTGATGGTTAGCTAAGGAAGCATTGTTTAATATAAAAATATAAAAGATGGAACATGAAAATATCTTTAGCAAATTCATTCGGAGAATAGGCTAAGGGTTGGCATTTCTCAGTCCCAAGCATGCTGATTTTCTGCATATTTTATACCTGAGGATTATTCACGGCCCATTTAAAAATAAATAAATAAAAGCAGATTGCTTTGGATGGTGTTCCAGTCTGGGAAGCCTGATCCAGGACGCCCCATCAGCCTTCCTTGATGAACAATGCCTTGGTCCAGGCTCCCTGCTGGCGACCACCTGGCTAGCCATGGCGTCCCGCCCCTTACTGCCGAAGAAGACCAGGTGGTTCACAGTGCATCTGTAGGGAGCGCACAGGATTGGACTTCTCGGTAGGCCATCTGCCTCCTCACAGAGCGGAGTCTGAGCGAGAGAATCACGGTGGCCACCAGGAAGAGGAGTCCCATGATGAAAAGGATAACCAAGGTGGCTTTGGCTCCTCTTGGACCCAGATTCTTCCCTAAGAAATAGAGCTCCTCCTTGCCGGCTTGTTCTGTGAAAAAGAAAAGGGAGGCATCAAGCCCCTGCCTCTGCCTGCGGAGTGACAAGTGGAGGCATCCACATGCGGGGTGCAGGAGGCAGTATCATTACCGGTGGAGGGCACGGCGGCGGGGTGGGATGTCCCTCCCGGAGACTTGGTGGAGTACGGGATCCTGTTGTCTGGACAAAGAATATCAGTTGGTTATTTCATAAACAAGGAAAGGAGATTTTCTCTGTGGTGTTAGTTCCACCTTGCTGCCACTAAGCACTGTACCCCACCAGCATCTGGCTTCTTCCTCGGATTCTTGGGGGCTACTTCACAAGGCTCCCTGGCATTCCTCCCCCTCCGCCTTTGCAGCTGCTCCTCCCCCGCTGAGGTCTGGCTTGAGATCATGCCCTTTGAACTCTGTTAGTTAACCCTGCCCTCTGAAACTGCCACTCAGCCCTGTACTCTGCACTTTGCTGCGGCACATTTCATATGCCATTATGGTTACATATTTACATATCTGTCCCTCTTACTTGACTGCAAGCCCTTTGGGGGCTGTGTTGGTGTTTCTCCTATGCTTCCTATTTTTTAGGTTACAGGAAGCTTGGTGCCGTCACCGGGCATCAATGACCGACAACAGTACCTATGTTCCGCAGGACCGTGTAGGTTGTCTCCATGCCGGCGTGGATGTGGTCAGACACGTGACAGTGCAGTAGCCATGTCCCTGGGTGATCGGCAAACAGCTCAATGGTTTGGAATGTCCCGGGAAAGAGATCATACACATCCTCTCGGTAAGATTTGTCTATCTGCAAAATTCAACAGCCACACCATATAACTTGCTTTACTCAGGACAGCAAGAAAAAACAAGAAGAGCAGAGAAACACACAGTAGGCAGAAAGAAGGAAATAATAAAGAGTAGAAATCAATGCAAGCACGAAGAGAAACACATCAGAGATAAGTCAAAGAAACCTACATGGGATGTCCACAGGCACAAGAATGACACTAGATCCCTATCTTTCCCTAGTTACAAAAATAAGCTCAAAGTGGACTAAAGACCAAAATGGAAGAGCTGAAAGTATGTATGAGAATACTAGAAGAAAACATAACATAATTCTTCAAGACACTGGAACGGATAAGAGGTTTTTTGGACAAGACCCCCAAAACAGCCAGGCACAGTGGTCCATGTTTATAGTCCCAGTGACTCAGGAGGCTAAGGCAGGAGGATTACAAGTTTGAGGCCAGAGAAAGCCTGTGCTACTTAGAGAGACCTTGTCTCAAAATAGAAAAAATAATTTTAAAAAGAGGATGGGGTGCAGCTCAATGTTACAGCTCTTGTCTAGTATGTGTGAAGCCTTGGATTTAGCCCTTCATTACAGAAAAAAAATCCAAAACAGAGGAAACAAGGACAAAAATAAATGGGATTACATCAAACTAAAATGCCTTTGTACAGCAAAGGAAATATTCGACAAAGTGAAGAGAGAGCGTACAGAATGAGAGAAAATATTTGTAAATGGTACATTTACAAATGTAAATGGTACACAAGGGCTTAATATCCAGAATATATAAGGAATCCAAAAATCTCAATAGCAAAATCCTGATTTAAAAATGGACAATAGACCTAGAGACATTTCTCAAAAGAAGACAAACGGCCAACATGTCTATGAAAAAATGTTCAACATCACCAATCATCACAGAAACACAAATCAAACCACAAAGAGACATCACCTCACACTGGTAAAAATGACTAAAGTCAAAAGTCACAAGACAGTGGTGGCAAGGATGTGGAGAAAAGGGAATACTTGCACACTGTTGGTGGGAATGTAAATTAGTGAAGCCATTATGGAAAACAGTATGACCTTTCTCAATAAAAACTAAAAATAGAGCTACCATATTCCAGCAATCTCTCTCCTGGGTATATAACCAAAGGAAATGAACCCTGTATGTCAAAGAGACATCTGCACTCCCGTGTTCACTCAGCCAAGAAATGGAAACAACCTAAGTGTCCAACAATTGATGATTGGATAAAGAAAATGTGGCACCTACATACAAGGGGACATTATGCTGCCATGAGAAAAGATGATATCCTGTCATTTGCGATGACATGGAGAGAACCAAAGGTCATTATGATAAGTGAAATAAGCCAGGTGCAAAAAGACAAGCACTCTATGATCTCACACATAAATGGAATCTAAAAAAGTTGATCTCATAAAAGTTAGGAGTGGAATGGTGGCTACCAGAGCTACATAGAGTAGCTGAGACAGGGAGAGATGGACGGAGAGAGGTTGATCAATAGGTACTAAGTCACAATTGGAAATAAGAAATTTTGTTGTGGCAAGAGGGGGTGGTGTTTAGCTCAGTCGTAGAGTGCTATTCTGTGCTCTCTGAGGCCTTGCATTTGATCTGCAGCACTGCAAAAATGGGAGAAGGAAATGAAAATCCACTCCTGAAGCAATCCCGAAACAATCAGCCATTGAAAACCCTGTGAATAGCACAGAAGCACTGACGTATTGCTGGGCATGGCACAGTACTGGGGAATGTTTTGTTCTGTTGTACACAGGGTCACTATGAGTCGGACTCAACTCAACGGCACCTAACAACAATAACTGCCCAAGAGGGTGACTATAGGTAATGATAATATATTGTGTATTTCAAAAAGTTAGAAGAAAGGGTTTTCACAGTTTTTACCATAAAGAAATGCTAAATACTTGAGGAGATAGATGTCTACCTCTATCTGAACATTATACAACATATACATGAATGGAAACATCACACGGTACCCCCTAAACCTATAATAATTTTATGTTTTTATGTATCCGTTAAAATAAATTTAAATTAAGAAAGAAAAATGGCACAAAATTTACATACTTCAACAAAGAAGATTTGCAGATGATAGGTGGCAACACATGAGAACACATGAAAAGATGCTCACTATCATGAGCCATTAGGAAAACATAAACAAACAGCATAAATATGCATAAAACAATCACTAAGAAACAAATGACATAAAAACTAAAATTAACAAGGACTGATGTGGATGTTGAACAAATGGAGCTCTTGTATATTTCTGTTGGGAACGCAAACTAACACTACCTCACTGGAAAACAGCTTGGCAGTTTTTTATGAAGTTAAACATACATTTACCACATGGCTTAGTGACTCTATCCCTATATATTTTCTCAAGGGAAATGAAAACTTATAGTCACACAAAAACATATGCACAGATATTTATAAAGACTTTATTTGTAATAACCAACTTTGGAAACAACCTGAATGTTCCTTAATGGGAGAATGAATGAACTGCAGTATATCCATATAATGGAATACTATTCAACCATGCAATGGAACAAACCACTGATACAAACAAAGTGGATGCAAATATATATACTGAATGAAGCCAGCTAGATTCAAGGTGCTACAAATTGTAAGATTTCTATAAGACATTTCAGAAAAAGCAAAACTATAGAACCTGTCTTCCCGTGTTTTGTGCTATTATAACAGAATACCTGGGACTGGATAATGTATAAAGAACAGAGAACTCTTTCTTGCAGTTTTGGAGGCTAGGAAGTCCAGGGTCCAGGGACTTGCATCTGATGAGGGCCCTCTAACTACATCTTTCTATAACAAAATGAGGAAGGGCAAGAGAACACTCACATCAGAGAGCAAGAGATCAAATTTTCAGCCTCAATCCCTTTTATAATTGGCATTAATCCATTGATGAGAACAGAGCCCTCATGGAGAAAAAAACCTTCCATTAGGGGCCTGCATTCCAACACCGTTGGATTGGAGATTAAATCTCCAACACATGATGAGCCAGAGAAGGTGGCCCCATGCCTATAATCCTAGTGACTTGGGAGGCAGAGGCAGGAGGATCACAAGTTCAAGGCCAGAGGCAACCTGTGTAATTTAGTGAGACCCTGTCTCAAAATAAAAAAATAAAAAGTGTGTTGGGGGTAGGCACAGTGGTAGAGCGCTTGCAAAGTATGTTTGAGGCCCCTTGGTTCAATCCCTTACCCCCTAGTACTGCAGAAAAAGAAATCTCCAAAACATGAACTTTGGCGGACACATTCAAATCATAGCACAGATAGAGAGCAGGTCAATGGTTGACAAGTTTTAAGTTTGTGACTGGAGATTGTGATGGGAAAGTTTTGGATGTCATACAAGTATTTTATGATTTGATTGTTGGTTATACCACAATTTGTGCCTATAAAAACAATTGTACAAGAAATAAGGTGAATCTTATGTAATGTGAATTATAACTTAATATTTTAACATTTATATATATCCATATAAAGTTTTTTGCCTGCAGCCGTAGCATTGTGGCATTCGATCCTGTCAGATCTCAGAAGCTAAGCAGGATCAGGCCTGGTTAGTACTTGGATGGGAGACCACCTGGGAACACCACATGCTGTAAACTTGGGAGAAGGACCCAGCAACCCATTGCCAAAAATCAATCCACCATTGAAAACCCTATGAATAGCAGAGAAGCACTGACAATAGTGTTTCCTCTGTTGTACATAGGGTCGCTATAACTTGGATACCAACTCGAGGGCACCTAGCAACAACAACAACAACAACAACAACAACAACATATAAAGTTTTTCTAATTTCATATATTTTTAATTTATTTTTTAAAATATGTATTGTAAAAAGCCAAATTCTGAAAAGCAGCATAGCCATTTACACAAAACTCTAATCACTGTGGATTGATGCCTGATATCTTTTGAAATACTGTTTATTTCTGAATAACTAGAATAGAACCAAATCTGGGTCCCCCACAGATTAGATATGATTACCATTCTCTACTTCCTTGCAGACAGCCCTGAGAACTTGAGATGACAGACTATTTGGACTTTATCCCTGGAGACTGACTCAGCAGCCTGGGGTGGGGCCTGGCAATTCGTTCTTTATAACAGTTCCCCAGGTGATTCTGCTGAATGCCCAGCACCACCCATATGGTACAGCTTGATGCCAGAAAACAGAAAGTCACACGTGGTCCAACCTCGATCTCTAGGGCAAACGTCAAATAAAACTAGGGGCCCAAGCCAGGGCTCAAAATATCTCCTTTATTGGATAGAGCTATTCTGTAAACTAATCACAAAGAAAAGAAAGGGCAAAAAAAAAGGCACAAACACTATGGGTATTTTCATATACCGTTGCTATTGTTTTTAAGTGCTGTTGAATCCATTTCCAACTCATAGTGACCCTACGTACAACAGACAAAACACTATTGTCAGTGCTTCTCTGCTATTCATAGGGTTTTCAACAGCTGATTGTTTTGGGGGAGTGGGTTGTCAGGCCCTTCTCCCAAATCAAACACGGTATTAACAATATAATCCAGGATGGTAAGAATTATGGCCAAATAATTAATGAAAAAAACTCATCTCAGGCTCACAGTTTTTTTCCCCATGAAATAATATACACATATATATTAAGGTACAGCTACCAGGAGAAGGATATAATCACATTATTCTGTTCCATTCTCTAGTATGAACCCCTCACAAGAATTATCACCTAACTCTTATTTTCCAGAAGAAATACATTGAATCTGTTAGTTCAGAAAGTCATCCCCAAACCATTTTCCTTATACTTACTTTGAAAAGAAAGCTCTCAGCGTGGAAATGGATGGTATGGATGTCCACTTCACTTCCTATTCCTAGCAAATACCAGTTGGTCATTGTATCTTCATTCATTATGAGGCCATGGAGATTTCCAAAAATCTTCCCGTTAATGGCTAAGAAGATGAAAAGAACATAGCCTCTGATCAATGAGAAGACACTTGCTACCTAAGGTGATTTCAGAAATGGTTCGAGATCTTTGGGTCATCGGTCTTATCTACCTGGTGAACAGGTAACAGTCTCACTCACACCTGCCAATGACCCCGTCATTTGAGATCCAAAATTCAGATTACCAAGAGATCTTTGGACAAAGAGCCAGAAAAGAGAAATCACATTTCGTTTTTCAGAGCTACATCTTCGGTGGCAGGGTTGCTTGTTTGCTTATGCAGCACTTACTCTTTGGGCGGTAGATTACAGGCTCATTGGTGAGAAGCCAGATTTATGCCATTCTACAAATACGTGTACTTAAGAAAAGAGAATCCAGTACATATAAATCACCACTGAAGGAACCAGAAACTATTTCTGTACTGTCTTCCTTTCTTGGATCTAGTGTGAGCCTAGGTGAGTCTCCACCAACCAGTGTGAAGGAGGGCTTCACACTGGTTGAACCCATCACCTCACAATGACCAAAGCAAGCTTCTCCACTGCCTACTAACTGTGTATCATGGTACAACCAAATAAGTAGCATTAATTAAAAAGAGAGAACATACTAAGACACTTTTGAGAGAGGAGAGAAAAATCAGTAGGGCAAAAAGTAGCTGAATTGAGAATCAGGTCACAGTATTCCAATCTGCGTTAACAGCTAGGTTTGTGACCTTGGGCAAGACTGATCTTCAAAAGTAGATCTTGGTGAGAGAGTATGGATGTGTACATTTGAACACATTGCTGCCAAAATGAACAAAAAACCAAACTTTCTTAAATTGTATAGAATTAAATAACATTAAGCAAAAATTCTGTGGTGTTTCATGTCCCAAAGACTAGACTCAACTTTTAAATTTAATCAAATAGGAACTATGATGATTAATATAAAAACACATCAATAAGTGATGGTTTTTGTTTTTTTTTTAAATTTACTTCTTTATAGCTTAAAGATCTCAGCATTCAGAGATAGATGCCCCTAAACTGTTGGCCCAAACCTTGATAATTTTGCTACCAGCCAATCAGTGTCAAGGCTGGTTTGCTCTGACAAAAGGCTTTAGAGAACTTTCGTCACCCAGGTGCCCCTGGGGAAGGGGCAAAGCTCAGAGAAGGAGGCGGGGTCTCCTATAGTGAGAATTTCCACGAGCCTATCTCAACATGGGTCTTCTCTTCAAATCCCTGATATACCATGCATTTGGTTGCTCTCTTCAAAATCATCAGTGTGCTTAAAATTTCGTGGGTCTTTATTGAGATACTTCTTAATATTGTCATCCAGATACCAGGATTCATTCTCATTAAATACCAAAAACAAGAGAGCAAATTCATAATCAACATCACTTCTTCTTCCTTTTTCATTCAATACTCCTTCTCGGCATGTAATTAGAGGACCCATCAAACCACTATACGTATCCTGGAAGGAAAAAAAAATGAGATGAACCACTAAATAGTTAATAATATTCCA
Source organism: Pedetes capensis (assembly GCA_007922755.1). Taxonomy (NCBI): domain Eukaryota; kingdom Metazoa; phylum Chordata; class Mammalia; order Rodentia; family Pedetidae; genus Pedetes; species Pedetes capensis. The sequence goes on along the minus strand of VMDO01000418.1, from coordinate 157,064 downwards.
TTCCGTCTGCCACTGTACTAGGGTTGTTGTTGTTGTTAGGTGCCGTCGAGTCGGTATCCGACTCATAGTGACCCTCATAGGGTTTTCAATGGCTGTTTCGGGATTGCCTTGGGAGTGGATTGCCAGGCCCTTCTCCCATTTTGGGGGTGCTGGGTAGAATGTAGAAATCAGTTCCTCTCTGATCTCTGGATCATCCCACCTTCATCTCATTCTATTGATCACCATCAGATTAATTTCATGGGTCCCCCGTATCTAGAAGTCCTCAGTGATTTTCCATGGCCTACAGAGTAAAGTACTAAGCCCTGATGAATCTTTAAGCCCCTCCATGTGCTCCCTCAATGAACACTCTGGGGTAGGTTCCTCCACAGCTCTCCTTTTGGACCCTATATGATAGCAAAATAGGACTCCCGACCCTCCCAAACATGCCTTCCACCTTCTTATTTTCAGCTGTTCATATTACCTTTTCCTCCCTGAACTCTTTCCACAAACTCTTATGGCACCTTACATCACCTGCCACTCCCACAGAGTTCACCAGATTCAGAGTTATAGGTGTAAGTGTGGACATATGTTATTTCCCCCAAAAGAAACATTTGCATCTGTCATGGTATTTGGCAAATTTTGGTAAATTTGCATATCACAAATACTTAACAAACATTTGTTGGGATGCACAAATGAATAAACAAATAAATATAAGTGTCCCATAATTCTAATTTGTAAATATATTTTTTCAAGTGTCTGTTATATCTATCTCCTAACAGACATTAATTCAAGTCATCCAACATGTAAGTTGTTGTTGTTGTTGTTAGGTGCTGTCAAGTCAGTATCTGACTCATAGCGACCCTCATAGGGTTTTCAATGGCGGACTGTTTCGGGATTCCCTTGGGAGTGGATTGCCAGGCCCTTCTCCCATTTTTGCGGTGCTGGGAATCGAACTTGGGACCTCAGAGACTGCAGCACAGTGCTCTACCAACTGAGCAGAAAGCCACATAACATGTAAGAGGAAGGTCAAAATAACCCCTCACTTTTTTAATAATGGGAAACCTTCATTTTATATCAGATAGGATTTTGGTTTCAACTCTGGTTTATGACATATAATTAAAGACTATAGTCATTTTAGCCTGCAGCCATAGCACTGTGGTGTCCGATCCTGTCAGATGTCAGAAGCTAAGCAGGGTCAGACCTGGTTAGTACTTGGATGGGAGACTGCCTGGGAACACCAGATGCTGTAGGCTTGGGAGAAGGACCCAGCAACCCACTCCCAAAAATCAGTGTGCCATTGAAAACCCTATGAATAGAAGAGAAGCACTGACAATGGTGTTTCTCCTCGTTGTATGTAGGGTCGTTATGAGTCAGACACCATCACGGCAATAGTCATCTTACATACATGAACCTGGCTCAAAATCACTATTGAATCTTTGCCTTTTGTTTCTCTGTTGTTGTTGCTAGGTGTTGTCAAGTCAGTGTCCCACTCATAGTGACCCTGCATACAACAGGTAAAACACTATTGTTAGTGCTTCTCTGCTATTCCTTGGGGTTTCAATGGCTGATTGTGTTTTGGGGGTGGGTTACCAGGTCCTTCTCCCAAGCCTACAGCACCTGGAGTTCTTAGGCAGTCTCCCATCCAAGTACTAACCAGGCCTGACCCTGCTTAGCTTCCGAGATCTGATGGGATTGGACACCACAGTGATACAGCTACAGGCATTTCTCAGCCTATTTCAATTCTAACAGTTTTGCCATTTCAGTTCCTATTTTTGGGGTATGCTTTTCTGTGAGCCCTGGTATCCTTATTAACACTTTTAAAATTAATAGATTTCCCACACTGCAAACCACGAGTAGATTATATTGTAAGATTCTTTTAAATCATCTACTGACATACCCTCTTTTGCTTGTAATTATCTCATGAATTCTAAATTTGGTAATTGAATGAGGTTTTGCTATTATTATACTATAAATCGGTGGTTAGCAAACTTTAACAATTTTTTTATAAAGTCCTATATTGTAAATAATTTTAACTTCATGGGCCATACTGTCTCTGTCACAACCATAGATGATGTCAGTGAATGAGCATGGCTGGATTTGGCCAGTGGGATACGGTTTGCGACCCCTGCTCCAAATCATACCTCCTTCACATATCCCCACCACAGTGGTGATACTGGAATAGTCAGCTTGCAGCCACCTTGTGCAAGGACCCTGGCAGTCTCTCCTCCTTACCTTCACAAAGTTTACTGTTGAATAGTAAACCCATGGAATACAATTGGGATCAGACGGTCCTGGACCTGATCTTTTAGGGACATTCCATTTGTAAGTTTTTATTTCTCCTAAAATGACAGAAGACATGGAAAGAATTTGTTAGAGGCACCTTGTTGCAGATGATTTACCTCAACAAATGTAATCAGATCTTTCTATGTGTTGCCCAATGGTTTATTGCTGGAGATAATTATCCACTCATTAGAAATGGTCTTATTAAACTCTTATCTTGATTTCTATAATGTCAAAAGGAAGTAGCAGACCTGTCTTTTCAGACTGCAGCCTTCTGTCTAGTTTGTCTTTTCTTGTTTAACTATTATGTATTCAGGAAATGATTATTTTATGTCTCGCTGTTTTTCCCCTTCAAATTTTGTATCTCCTTCCTGAGAGCTATCCTCGGGCATATTTTAGTCATCAAGAGTCTTACTTGGGGTGCCTATGGGGATCACCTTGTCCTCAGCCAATGAGATTAGCCTATCTTCAGTCCTGGTTTCAGTGGCCAGTATATTTGAAAGCTTCTGGGGGTGGGGGGCAGGTAAGATCCAACCAAAACTGGAGAGAATCAGAGAAACCTACTTCCAAAGCTCAGTCCTCTGGGACTTTCCACATAACCAGTACAGGACAAGTTATTTTAACTTCATTGAGCTTTAGTTTCCTTACCTGTAAAGTGAGTTAGTCAGCTTAGTTTTCATATTGTTGTGAGGATTACATAAGGAATAAATACATGGGCTAGTGCTTCACATTGAAGGCATTCAATAAATGCTAACTTTTATGTTCTACTAACAAATGTATGGGGCTGGGATTTAGCTCAGTTGTTAGAGCGCGGCTCCGCAGTCTCTGAGGTCCTGAGTTCGATTCCCAGCACCACAAAATGGGAGAAGGACCTGGCAATCCACTCCCAAGGCAATCCCGAAACAGTCAGCCATTGAAAACCCTATGAGGGTCTCTATGAGTCGAATACCGACTTGACAGCACCTAACAACAACAACAACAAATGTATGAGCTCCCTATGGGCAGGCACCTTCTGTATGCATCCATTGTGGCTGATCCAGGGCCTACCACAGACAAGCCATCAATATACCCATATTAACACCAAGATAATAGCATTGCCAAAGTCCCAAATAAAAGCTACATTTAAATCATTATCTCCTTTGAGTTATTTATGTCCCATTCCCATCCTATCAGAATAACAAAGCTATGACTGAATATGTGTGCCACAATGTAAAACAAAAGTAATGCTTACATGTAACTTTGCCCTGTTCTTGCTAATATATCAGTGGGTAGCAATACAAGGTTAGGTCTGGTTTCCATCTGTTTCATTAAAAGCCATTGGTCTTGCTAATGGAAAGACAAATAGCTAACATTGAGCTTAATGGATGCAATTGGCTTCAGGTAAAATTGGCATAATCTGCTGCTTGTGTAACAGCTAGCACAGTCATGGATGCAAAGATGTTGTTATTTTGTTAGGTGCCATCAAGTCCAAATCATAATGAACCTATGTACAACAGAACAAAACACTCCTTGATTCTGTGCCAGGCACACAATCTTATTTATGTTTAAGCCCATTGTTGCAGCCACTGTGTCAATCCATCTAATTGAGAGTCTTCCTTTTTTTTGTTGGCCTACTACTCTCCCAAACATGACGTCTTTGTCCAGGGATCTGTCCCTCCTGACTACATGTCCAAAATACATAAGACACAGTCTAGCCATCCTAGCTTCCAAGGAGCATTCTGGTTGCACTTCTTCTAGGACAGATCTGTTGGTTGTTTTGGCAGTCCATGGTATATTCAATATTTGTCCCCAGCACCATAATTCAAAAGCATTAATTCTTCTCCTGTCTCCCTTATTCAATGTCCAGCTTTCGCAACCATATGATGTGACTGAAAATACCATGGCATGAGTTAGGCGCACCTTCTTCTTCAAAGTGACGTCTTTACTCTTCAAAACTTTAAAGAGGTCTTTTGCAACAGCTTTTCCCAATGCAATGTGTCTTTTGATTTCTTGACTGCTGCTTCTGTGGGTGTTGATGACAGAACCAAGTAAAGCAAAATCTTGGCAGGACAAACTGCTAATATTTAACTTCATAAATGCAATTAGCTTCAGGAGTGGTGGTGCTGAAGTTGGAGGAACCCATTGTTCACTGAGCAGCCAGCACAGCAAGGAATGCAAAAGTGGACAGTCCATGTGTGTTGAATGGGCTTTCCCCAAACTTTCAATCTTGTCAGGGACCTTTGTGAGGAATCTCTCCCTCTGAGTTCCAGTAGGAAAAATGCTTCTTTGCCACATTCTAGTCCTTTCTCCCCCTCCCCCCTATAACCCTTACGCCCAGAACTCTTGGAAAGCCAGCAGCACAGAGTTATCATGTCTTGCCAGTACTGCCAATGGGACACAGCAGCCTGACAGGGGTCAGCTCAGCTTGCCCACAGCCCCACCAGAGCCTCTACCAGTGCCTGATAGACAGCTTTCTTCCTCCCTCTGGAGTTGCTTCTCAACCATTCAAAACTAGTAACTTTATTTAATGGCTTAACAGTGAAAAACCTAAAGCTTTCCCATTAAGATCAGGAAAGGAACAAGGCAAGGATTTCCTCCCACTGTTGCTTTTTGACTTCTTACTGGAAGTCCCATCTAATGGAATAAACAAGAAAAGGAAATAGAAGGTACACATAGTTGGGAAGGAAGAAATCAAACTGTCATTGTTTGCAGATGCCATGAGCATCCATATAGAAAATATAAAAGAACTAATTTTTAAAAAGCTCTTCCTGGAATGAATAAGCAATTATAGTAAGATGATCGGATGCAAGCTTAATATGCAAATCAACCACTTCCCTGTGTACCAACAATGAACAAGCAGAACTTGAAAGAAAAAGCACAGTGTCACTTATAATAACACCCCAAAAACATAATATGTAGATGAAAATCTTTGAAAAGTAAAAGATCTATGTGATCTTGAAGAAAATTACAAAACCATGATGAAAGATATCAAAGAACTATACATTGAGAGATGCTCTATGTTCATGGATTGAAAGATTCAATGCTGTCCAAGAATGTAAAGTTTATATAGCAAAACAAATGATCCAGAGTAGCCAACTCAATACCAAAGGAGAAGAACACAGTGGGAGGACTGGCAGGACCCCTTTCCAGATGTACAATTGGCAGGGGCTGGAGGGGGCTGGTCAATGGGTACAAAGCCACTGTAAAATAGCAGGAATAAGCTCTGGTGTCTTATTGCACAGTAGGATGACTACAATTAACAATAAAGTATTGTAGATTTCAAAATAGTCAAAGAGGATTTTGAATATTCTCACCATCAACAAATTATAAATGTTCAAGGTGATAGATATGATAATTATCCTGGTTTGACCATTAAAAATACATACATGTATTGAAACATCACATTGTATAATGTAAGTGCGTAAAATTATTGCATCAATCAAAAGTAAAAATTAAACAAGAAAAAAGATGATAAAGCCACAGCAATCATGACCGTGGTACTGGAAAAAAAATGGACAAGTACATTAGTGAAACAGAACAGAGGGCCCAAAAATAAAACCATGTAAAAATAGTGGGCTGATTTTTGTCAAAATAGCAAAGGCAAATTAATGAAGAAGAGATAATCTTTTCACCAAATGGTGCTGGAACAGCTAGATGTCCATATGCAAAAAAAAAAAAAAAAAAAAAAAAAATTTAGACAAAACCCTTGCACTCTTTAAAAAATAAACCCAAAATGGACATAGACCTAGCTGAAAATGCAAAACTATAAAACTGCTAGAGGAAAACACAGGGAAACGCCTCGGGTATGGAGATGGTCTTTTAAGCATATCTCCAAAGTCAGAGTCAATGACAGAAACAGTTGATAAAGCTGTACTTCATTCAAATTAAAAACTTCCTCTCTGTGAAAGACAATGCCAAGAGAATGAGAAGACAAGCCACAGAATAGAAACAAATTTTTTCAAACAGTAAAGGCCTGTTCTCCAAAATATACAAAGAACTGTCCAAACTCAACAATAAGAAAAAGAACCAACCTTGACACACAAAAAAATGAGCAAAGACCTAACACACTTCACTAAGGAAGACATACAGATGGAAAGTAAGTATATGAAGAGATGTTCAAAAACACGTCATTTAGGTTCATTGCAAATTAAAACATAATGTGATATTACTATATAGCTATTGTTGTTAGGTGCTGTTGTCAGGTCTGACTCACAGCAACCCTCATAAGGTTTTCAATGGCTGATTGTTTCAGGATTGCTTCTGGAGTGGATTGCCATGTCCTCTGTTTTTGCAGTGCTGGGGATTGAACCTGGGTCATTAGAGAGTGCAGCATGGCACTATCCCAACTGAGCTAAACCCCAGCCCCGTATAGCCCCATATAGTTGTGAGAATGGCCAAAATCTGTAACAGAAAACACTGGCAAGAACGTGGAGCTCTCATTCATTGCTAGTAGGAACGTGAAGTGGTACAGCCACTTTAGAAGACAGTTTGGCAGCTTCTTGAAAACTATGAACACGCTTACCGCATGATCCAGTAATCATGTTCTGTATAGTTACCCAAAGGAGCTGAAAATCTGTGTCCATACCAAAGTATGCATGTGGATGTTAACAGAATCTCTAATCATCACTGCTAAAACTTGGGAGCAACCGAGATGTCCTTTGGTAGGCGAGTGGATAAATTGTGGTGCAACCACACAGTGGAATATTATTGAACTCTAAGAAGAAACATGCTATCCAGCCATGACAAGACACAGGGGAAACGGAGACGTGCATCACTGAGTGAAGGGAGCCAATCTGGAAAGGCTGAACACTGGGTGATTCCAGCTACAGGGCATGCTCAAAAAAGCAAAACTATACAGAGACAGTAAAAAGACTAGGGGTTTCCCAGAATTAGGGGAGAAAGTGGGATCAAGAGGCAGAGCACAGAGAACTTTTGGTGCAGAAGAACTACTCTGGGTGGTACAGCCATGGCAGATCCATGTCATTGCACATTTGTCAAAACCCACATTGTTTACACACCATTTTTGATGCCAATGATGTGTCAAGGCAGATCCATCAATCATAAGAAATGCAGCACTCTGGCGGAGCAGGTTAGCATGGGCCTGCTATGCATGAGGGGGACAAGAGGTGTGTGGGAAATCTCTGTAGCTCAGCTTGGATGTGAACCTTAAACTTATCTACAAAATAAAATGTAAAAAGGTACAACTGGAGTTCTACCTTGTTTATAGAGCTTTCCCTAATTTCTCGTAATTTATCAACTGTCTTGATGGGTTTTTTTTCTCTGAAACTTTTATAAACATTCCCATGAATATTCCTAAAGTTCTTCACAATGCATACTCCTTATTACCACACAAATGATTCATCTTCTCTCCCCCACCTCCCAAATTCATTTTAATAATCTTAAGAGAAATGGGTGGTTAAGAAATCAGGCCATGGAGTCAAAGAAACTGGGCTTCTACTATTCCTAAGACTTGGGCAGGCTCTTTACCCTCTATGCCTCAGTCATTTCATTAAATGGACATCACAATACCACAGTTCATCAATTATAGGAGGCAAAATTTTTGTATTTGAACCTATCTGAAATCAGGATATATTGTTAAATCTGTAGTGTGTTAAGGTTTAATTGGCAATGCTTTTCCTATCTTTAGTAACAGATGAAATAATGATAGATGTAATTAATAATGTCAGAATTGAAATATGTCAATGTCTGCCTTGCTGGGTTGTTCAAAGGATAAGTGAGGGTTTTTTTTTTTATGGTTTCTTTTGTTTTGTTTTAAAAATAAAACATAGCATCTGGCTCAAGGTTGAGACTCAGTATGTGTTGGCCATTATTTCTTACTACGCTGTGAGGTCCCTCATGGAGCCCTAGAAATGTCTTAAATGGTCATTGGATGAACAATGGTCTCACACTGGGAGTGACCAGGTGAGGCTGAGACACGCTGACATTCAGACCAGCTCTCTAAGGCCTCTCAGAGGTAGAAGAGGGTTGGTGTTTGTCCCTCTTCAGGATGGAGCAGAGCCCTGGCATAGCTCACCTGGCTTTGTAACGGGCACTTGGAGTTGCTTCCCACTGTCGGCGTCTTCCACACCCTGGGCTGAGATGGAGTAGGGCCGGCTGGCTTTGTTCTTAAATACAACCATGATGGAGTCGCCCACCTCAGCATGAATCATTGGGCCTAACAGCAAAACACAGGCCTGCATGTGTTATCATTGCTCTTTCAAGGTAATTTAAATACAGGTAGCATTTAGTACAATAATAATAATTAAAAATAGGTTAGCTTCTTCAGTAGTGCACTTCCTTTGTTGTTGTTGTTAGGTGCTGTCAAGTCGAGTCCGACTCATAGCGACCCTCGTAGGGTTTCCAATGGCTGACTGTTTTGGGATTGCCTTGGGAATGGGTTGCCAGGTCCTTCTCCCATTTTGGGGTGCTGGGAATCGAACTCAGGACCTCAGAGACTGCAGAGCAGTGCTCTATCAACTGAGCTAAATTCCAGCGCTTCCTTTAGAGGATAACATTGTGTAGTATTACATATCATGTAGTAGTTAGCATTGGGACTGAATTGAATTCAAATTCTGCCTCCTCCACTGCTTAGGTGGCCTAGGACGAGGCATGTAATAAGTCTCAATTTCCTCATCTATAAAATGGGTTCAACAATACCACTCTCATAGGGATATAGTAACGATGGAATAAAACAACATGTAAAGTGCTTATTTCAGTGCATTGAAATACAGTAAACATTCAATAAATGCTAAACTTTTTACTACTACTGAGAAATAATCTGAGAAAAGCTGTATCTGCGTGATGTGGTGACTTTGAGTTGCAATCCTCCTGTGTGTCACCTTTGGGAGTCAAAATTGCTTATTATCTGGTAAATGGATATAATAACAACAATAATAATAATAATGAGGATCCATTAAATAATGTATATGAAAGGTATATGAAAGATAAGAAGGAAATGAAAACACTTAGGTCCTGGCTTATGATCAGCACTGTGATTTCCCTAGTGAATGTTTACCGCTATCCCTCAGCATATGGATATCTAGAGGAGACGAGCTCTTTGGTCCCTCGTTTGTGCACTCTCCAACAGCAAGCCTGGGTGACCGTGGGGATGAGCCTGCACCCTGCTGGAGAAAGCCTGTGCCAAGTGACCATGTGACGCGCCTCCCACGGTAGGTGCTCCTCACCATGCGGTGCTCAGAACACACACCCCCGCCCTGACAAAGTGCAGAATGCAGCCATCTTCGTGAAGTGTGGCTTCATAGGGACAGACCTATGTTAGAAGCACCTCAGACTTGATGCCTATGGCTCCCTCTCAGGCATTTGGTGCATCCTACACTCAAGAAGGGGTGGAGTTTAGCTCAGTTGGTAGAGTGCTGCTCTGCACTTCCTGATGATCAGGGTTTGACCCCCAGTACCACAAAAATGGACAAAGAATGTGGTAATCCACTCTTGAAAAGCAATCAGCCATTGAAAATCCTCTGAGGTTCCCTACGAGTCAGACCTGACTCAAGGGTATCTAACAACAACAACAACAACAACATTCATGAAAGACACACATATCTATTCTTCACTGATTCAAGACACAATTCTGATTGCTTTTCTGAGAAATGCCACTAAAGGCATAAATAAGTCTAAAACTTGTTGGACTATTGTCTTCAGAAGAAAACATTTAGAGCTAATGAGGAAGTTTCTGAAAAGTACTCTTTTTCTTAATGACCAAGCTAGAAGAGAAAATCGTACATATGTTTTGAAACAGTAAATGCGGGCAGAGTTACAGATGGGCGTGTGAGTTTGCATACATTAAAATCATCATTTGTATGCCCATTACCGCTCCAATTGCACATGCCTTGCTGTACTGGTAAGGGCAAATGCCTTCCGATTTGTAGTGTGATAGGACTGTGATGAACAGAGGTGTGCCTGCGGTGGGCTTTCTGAGCAATTTTAGGAGCCAGGCCTGTCCCTAAGCTGCACAAGATTTGTGGATGGGCCTCGCCCTCCCTTGGCTGAAGGGCGCTGAAGTTGCCTCTGATAAAGCCAGTCAGTTCTTTCATTTTGCTGAGCAGAGCCAAAAGAGGACTCTTTCAGAGTACACCCCACCCCTTCAGCAGGCCCAGCCCCTTTCCTCAGAGCTCTGTTGACACACAAGCCTCAAGTGAATGACTCATTTGGTGTGACAAGCTCGAGTGCCAAATGTTAACAGACTGTGGAAGCAGGGGGTGCCTTAATATTGAAAAGTCATGGTGCCTTAATATTGAAAAGTTCTGCATAAAGCTACGCTGTTTATATGTTACCTTGTGCGTTTAAAAGCAGGAAAGTATTTCTAAAAGTTCCCTAGTTTAGCCCACTCCCTTAGAATCTTATCTTCAAGCTGGGGTCCGGTCTGGTGAGTCCTGGGTGAAGAGAAGTGGCGAAAGAAAGCAGGAAGAGACCATCTGATGGCCAGGCCAGGCCGCTGGGCAGCCAGCAACCTCGAGGTGACTGGCAGACCGGCTCCTGAGGCGCCAGACTTTTCATCCTTGGCACCCATCTCGCATTTGGGGTTCTTCTTTTCCCATACATATTTTTATGGGGTGCTAATAAGGCTCCATGCGTGGACAACCCAGGAGCTTGAAGAAGTCAGGCAAGCGCCCTTCCTGATGGTCTGAGACACAGGTTTTCAAGTTAAAATTTCCTGGCTCAGAAGAGGCTGGGCAAGAAGCCCGAGAGTGCCAAGCACCAGGCAGCGCCCTCCTGATGGGGATTTGATCTGTGTGCTATTTGGGATCTCCTTGCAATATTTGTTTGAGCTGAGTATACGTTACACTCTTGACAGTGGCAGGGCAGGAGATACTGTGCTAGGATGAATACAGTCCCTCCAGTCTGTTCCCTCTTAGTCTCACAGAACATCATGTGTGCGCGTTAGTGTGTGCATGCGTGTGTTTGGGGGTAGGTCATGCACGCACGCACGTGCACACACATGCTTGGGGCTGATGGTGCACCGTGGAAGTCAGCCATACCCAGCAGTTGTAAGTGCTCCTCTCGAGGCGGCCGGGCTTTGATCTCCACAAATTCTCCATTGGTGTATTCCCTGTAAACCACTTTCTTGTACTGGGAGCCAATCCAGTTTTCGGTGTGGTTCATAAATATATCTCCGTGTCTGCAAATCACAAGCATCAGAAATTACGGTTGTCAGAGAGCAGAAGGTCCTCGAGTGTTTCTGAGGGACTTGGGGGTGCTCCGGAGCAGTGCTCCCCAAACCCAGCTGTGATCAGGGTCTCCCTGGGAGCTGGCCTTTTGTGTCACTCCCTGTGAGTGGGGCCAGGAATGGGTGCCTTAAAGCTCCTCAGGCTCTGATAAGGGCAGCCCACACCAGCCCACCTTTGGAAACAATTGCTCTCAAGACTGCTGCTGGGCTCTGAAAAGGGCCAACCGCAGAGGCTCCCAAGGGCCCCTGAGGCTGCAGTTCTCTTGGTACTAAGTCACCTCACCCACAGGCACATGCATGCACACACATCTTTCCACCACGATGAATTCCTTCGAGTTTCACAAGTATCATTCTATTATTGTGCTTTTCTACTTTTAAAAGATCTCAAGAAGGCCTTCAGGTGTGCATTGTGCGTGTACCCATACACAAATACAGGTACAGTAAATTCTTGTTATTTAATCACACCTACTATATATATTCCAGGAAGTCACCGTGAACATTCATGTATAACCTCATTTTATGTGTGTTCCTGCTGAAGGATAGTTTATTTAGTATATATTGGTGATTTATTAATATGGAACTCACAGCGAAGAGCACTATACTTCAGGCCTGAAGGAAGCTACTCTCTCACAGCTATTTTCTCTGTAAGTCACAGCCCAGCCCTCTTGTGCACTAGACAGTGCTTTGGCACTACTCTCGGGGAGGGAGGGCATTTTAAACAGGCAAATCACCAAAGTAAAGCATACATGTGCAAAACATGTGCACTAAATAGACCAAAAAAGGGCACTGGTTTATAGTAGGAACGCTGGAACAATAGAGACATGCTTTCTTTGCTTGTGCATCAGGCAACTCACATTTTTTCACAGCTCCTCAAATATCTCCCGATGACCACAAAAGTACCACAAGAATTGATGTGGGTGTTACTAATGAGTTTTATCAAGTAGACAAATTTGCCCATGTGGAATTCATGAAGAATGAGGATCAACCATATATGTTCATGGGTACCTACGGCCAGGGTAGATCATCACAAAAGATAGACTCAGGAAATCATGGCACATGCCTGAAATCCCAGCTACTTGGGAGACTGAAGCAGGAGGATAGTGAGTCCCAGGCCAGCCTGGGCTACATAGTGAGATCCTGTCTCCGAGAAAGAAAAAAGAAGAAAAAGAAAAAGAAAAATCTACCCATTTGATCTCAAAGGATGGGGAGCCTCACATCCTTCCGTTTCCCCGAAGTAACTGCCTGTTCCCCAAAGTAACTGCCTGTATTCTAATCCAAGCCACCTGCACCACTGACCTGCCCTACTTGCATTGTTCCTCCTCCCTCTCCCGGCCCTACACAGCCCCCTTCCCTCTGTTCTCTACACTGCAGGCCAAGTGTCCCTTGACTATACATTTGACCAAGTGGTTCCTTGTGGAAAACTCTTTTATGGCTTCCCACTGCAAAATTCCTCAGTTCGGCTCTCAAGCCGTTTCACCATCTGCCTTTGCCACCTCCCCAGCCTTGTTTCTCATCACTGCCCACCCCTTCTGGTCGTTCTAACATTTGCTCTGTTGAGCATGACAGCTTCTCCCTGCCCTCCTGGCCTTCGTTCATATTGATCTCTCTGCCGAGAAATGCTTCTCTCCTCTTCAACTGGCATACTGTTCACATCCCACCCCAAAGACTACTTTCTCCCACAAGCTTTCCCTGGCCAGCTACCTCTCCCCACTTTGTGTGCCAAGATGGGGCTGTGTGCTTCTCTGGGGTCTCACCACACGCTGTATTTCCCCTCCATATGTGTGCTCTGACATTTTCCTCATGGTCCTTGAATTTGGTGTGGGAAAAGACCTTGTCTATCCTTCCCCACAATTTCACCAGCACTTTGCATAATGTCTAGCACACAGCAGGTATCCAGTAAATGCATATACACCTTCTGCCTTAGACTGGATGCTTTCCAAAGGAAGAGAAATTTTCTTCTACTTTTACTTTCCAGGAGTCTAATGATACTTGTGGTAATGACCAGAACTTGGGCTAATATCTGTAAAGCACATATGAAGTGGCACATACTAAGACCTATGTAAGCACTTTATCACGTCTCATAAGGATGTTGCATGGGATTCTGGGAAAAAACTCATTGAATGGGTCAGGCATGTTGTTAAGGGTAATATCATATATAGTTCGTAAAACCTTAGCAAATGCCTGGTATATAATGGATACTTGATAGATGATGATTATTATGATGAATGCCAGGATGGTTAAATTATGTACAAACCAGCCACAAGCTCAGGGATACTAGGAATATAAATTTATTTTTTTCTAGCAACTTAACTTCTGCCTTCAGTTTTCCTCTTACTGCAGAGTATGCCTCCTGGAATAGTGCTGATGGCCCCATGTGTGGCCTCTCTAGGATCCTGAGACGACCAGGTCCCAAGGTGGGGCAGAGACTGTGCTGATCATGACAATAAACGTCTCGGAGATAACCTGTACTGAGAGGTGGTTCAGTGACAGATACGCCCTTACCATGGCCTTGAGGAAAAAAGCAGAGGCACAGACCCTGGGGTGTGGAGGGGCATTTGTCCCTGGCCTCCTATCTACAGATGTGTGGCAGATATGTCACTGAGAGAAGCTGCCACTTCAATTCTGTACTGACTTTTTATGTATAGAATTTGGTATACTTTGAATGTGTGAGCATGTCCTTATCTTACTTTGTTTTCATCTATTTATGGGCAATAACAATACTGGCAGTGAAAAGGTGAATTGGGCATTCCACCCTTCTTCTTCACCAGCACTCTGCTTTCTGTGTTTCTATGGGAAAGAGTCCCAGGGCCTGAAGCCAGACCTTCCTGCTGCTCCAAAGGATGGGAACTTCAAACACACGTTAAAATGAGTCGCAAGAAAATAACAAAGCCTGTATTTCTTCCACACTTATAGGCTAAGATTATACACACAAGAAAATTATTATCCTTATTTCTTCAATGATTGTTGTTGTTGTTAGGTGCTATGGAGTCATATCCAACTCATAGCGACCCTATGTACAACAGATGAGACACTATTGTCATGCTTCTCTGCTATTCATAGGGTTTTCAATGGCTGATTGTTTTTTGGGGAGTGGGTTGCTGGGTCCTTCTCTCAAGCCTACAGCACCTGGTGTTCCCAGGTGGTGTCCCATCTAAGTGCTAACCAGGCTCGACCCTGCTTAGCCTCTGAGATCTGATGGGAATGGATGCCGCAGTGGTATGGCCACCATCTTCAGTGATGGTGGCCATTTAATGGAATAATCATTTTAGGAAAGGCTAAATTGTATTCATTTCAATTCCCACTGCACCAGCATCAGTCTTTAGCTTGTACTAAAGCACTAGTTCCAGAAGAAGGGTGTCTGGATTAACAAATGGGTTAGTGAATAATTGTATGGTTTTTAAGTTTTCCTGTCCTCCAGGCAAATCTTCAACATGATCATTTGGGTTTTCTGATTCTTTTTTGTTTGTTTCTTTCTCCATAAGGTGGCACTGTTATATTCCATACCTTAACGGGTATGAAACCTCCAAACAAAGGCCAGCAAGGAAAAAATGAAATGAAATGAAATAAAATAAAAAGTAAAAATATGAATAAATAAGTAGATAAATGTGCTAAGGTTAGGGGCAGTAGTGTGTGGAGCCATCACAGGTTTCTATGCAGAATGGGTCCCAGAGTACCAGGTTGGAAGAGATGGGAAAGAGTTGATGTGGGTGGTGAAAAGAATGAAGAGGAACTGAAGGACAAAAGACAACGTGGTATGTGGGACGGAACACAGTTGCGCCCTTCAAAAGGCCCATGCTCAACTCCGACTCTGCCAAAGACTGCAAATCTAAGCAGCAGGTGGAAGTGAAGTGGAGGGTATTAAGCTTGGAGGAGGTCTGCAGTCTTCGCCTAACTTCTTCCTCTCCTCATTTAACTCTACCCCAGTGCACCCTGGGGAAGCTGGCCGGGCTCCACGCCTGGAGCAGAGAGGATCGGCGCTCAGCAGCCTGCACGAGCCTGGAGAATCCTTGAGCCTTTTGCTCTGACTGACACGGCTTTCAAAGGAGGGCCCATCTTGCAGACTTTCTGGGTGCAGGGCCTGGTAGGGAGATCTGCGCCTCCCGTGCTGGCTCAGGGACCTCTCCCACGGCATTGGCCTCCTGACCTCCGGGGACACCCCACCTGGATCCGGGCCAGGGGCTCATGCGCAGCGCCCCTCCCTTCTCTCCTCCTCGTGTTGCTTTGTCTTCCCAGTCCCAGTACCAGGGCGGGCTCCTCCTCTTTCCCTGACCCTTTCGTCCTGCGTTCTCACTCAGAGGCACACCCACCCACCCATCCATCCATCCATCCATCCATCCATCCATCCTCCCGTCCATCCGCCAGCCACAGGGCGGACCAGTCACCCTTAGGGGAGGCGCACGGAGGCCACCGGGAAGTGCCCTCGGGGGGACCTGGCTCCCTTCCAGGGTGGGGCTGAGTAGCTCCCTAATCATCTGTGCTCCTAAGCAAAGCCCTCTGCCTGCGGGAACTGTGCCCACAAACCCCGGGCATTTTTAGGTGTCCGCAAGTGACAAACGCCCACAGAGCATGCGCGTTCCCACCCAGAGCCGCGGCGCCCCGCTGTGGTACCTTTCCCCTCTGGCGTCCACGTGCTGCTTTTCGAACTCCCAGTTTTTGTTAGGGGCGTAATCCCATTCCACCTCCTCAGCTGCGATGAAGAAGGTTCTTAGCATCCCGTAGGGCGGCTGGGAAGGGTCCCTGTTGTCACAGCTGTTGACCTCATATATCTGACTCATGCCTCTAGCGAAGTGGCGCAGGGTGGAACAGAAAACTTTGAAAACACCTGAAAGACAGATGGCTTGGCACTGTGCGTGCTGCGCGATTTGTTTTGGTTTTGTGGTGGTGTTTGAGCAAACAGTAGATCCGATGTGTACCCCAGTGCCCCCTTTGGAAAACACAATCAATATGTAAGGTATTAAAGACACAAAGAAGGGTCTTTGTGAAACCACAGGGAAGGCACCCCTAAAGGCAGACCTGGAAAGACCTCTCTCTGCATGTTTTTTTCCCAGGCAGCCCATGGAAACCCAATATTTTATTCCCAAATCAATATCCAGTAAAGTGGACTTTAAAATAATAATTATTATTATTCACATAAATAATAATAATAAAATTTATTATTATGATTATGATAGCAATAATTATTATTATAATGGCAGTACTGAGAGGTTGAAACCAGGGCTTCATGGATGTTTTGCAAAGTGCTCTACCACTGAGCTGCACCCCCAGCCCAGTTTTTACTTATTTTGAGACAGGGTCTTGCTAGCTACACTTCATAGGCTGCCTCTGGCCTCCAACTCTCAATCCTTCTGCCTCAATCTCCCAAATTGCTGGGATTGTAAGCATGTACCACCATGCTCAGCTATTAAGGTAGATTTTTAAAATATCAGTTTGTGGTATTGTAAAATCAGATCCCCAGAGGAATCAGTTATTTTGAATATATTTACTTCTGAAGGAAAAATATAATCTGAAATTAATTGGTAATAGTACAATAAAACTTACAATGTGGTTACCAAGAAATAACTTCTTTGGATCTTCCCTAGTACACACACCTGCTAGAGGACAGCCACTCCTGGAAGATCATTAATAGGGATGACTATCTCAGCCTAACCCAGTGTAGAAAGAAATAATTACCAATAAGATGAATATCCTAGACAAAGTTCAAATTAGACCACGTTTCTGAAGTAATAGATTTTGCCCTAAAGGATTTCATAAAGTACAATAAATATGTAAGGTGTTATTATTGTATTAAAGTCAAATGTATTGCTTCATGAAGGCCTTGAGCAAAGGAAGTTCTCATGTACAATAGTAGCGCTATACTACGCCAGATGAAAAGGAAAAAGGAAAAAAGTCAATAAGATTTCTCCACATAATATCAGCAATCATGGCTGACTGAAATTTATGTGCTTTTTTAAACTGAATTTTCTAGGTGCGTTGGCATCAGGTCGATATATCCTAACCCAACACACCATAAAATCATATGAAACTAAATTAGTGAAGGTACTAATTCTTAATGAAATTATTGGATCAGTAAACCTTCCTTTCTCTAGTAGACTGTTCTTAGAGGTGATAGCATGCCTGTCAGTAACCATCTTCATTGTGTAGAAGAGAGCTTCAATTTTGCTACCCGTGGAACTCTGTTGTCTAAATATTGCCAAATGCCCTCCTGGATGAGCAAAAATCAGTTGATTCAATGGTCCTCAGTGCCTTCTTTGAAAAGGATTCTCAAAAAACGCAATAAATATGTTGTTAGGTGCCATCGAGTAGGTATCCAACTCACAGAGATCCTACGTACGACAGGTGAAACACTATTGTCAGTGCTTCTCTGCTATTCATAGGGTTTTCAATGGCTGATTGATTTTTGGGAGTGGGCTTCGGGGTCCTTCTCCCTAGTCTACAGCACCTGGTATTCCCAGGCAGTTTCCCATCCAAGGACTAACCAGGCCTGACCCTGCTTGGCTTCCGAGATCTGACAGGATCCGGCACCACAGTGGTACAGCTGCAAGCGATAAATATGTAGGGTATTATTATTAAGGACATAAAGAAGCGTCTTTCTGAAACCAGAGAAGACATCTCGGAAGGCTGACTTGGAAAGACCTCTCTGGCTGTGTTTTTTTCCAGGCAGCCCACAAGGTGAGTTTGTTCATCATGGTTCTTCAGTAATAGAGGAATTATCTTCTCTAAGAACAAAAAGGGAATGATTCAGTTGCAGTTTACTGTCTGTTCCACCCACTTTTTGAGCTCTTTCCTCAGTTTATAGGTAACAGAGGAGAATTAGTGAAATGCTGAAGTTTTTAAACAGTCAGAGATTTATGCTCTTCACCAAACACAAACCAGAAAACATTGTTATGAATCACCTTAGAACCCATGGGGTCACATGAGTAACAAGCAAAGCACTGGAATAAGCAGGCAAATCTCCAAAATGATTCTGTTGTTGTTGTTGTTGTTGTTAGATGCCGACAAGTCAGTATCCGACTCATAGCGACCCTCTGTACAACGGGAAACACTATTGTCAGTGCTTCTCTGCTGTTCATAGGGTTTTCAAAGGCAGATTGATTTTTGGGAGGGGGTTGCCAGGTCCTTCTCCCAAGCCTACAGCTTCTGTTGTTCCCAGGCGGTCTCCCATCCAAGTACTAACCAGGCCCGACCCTGCTTAGCTTCCGAGATCTGATGGGATCAGATGCCACAGTGCTATGGCTGCAGGCAAAATGATTCTTGTTGTTGTTGTTGTTAGGTGCCGTCAAGTCGGTATCCAACTCATAGCGACCCTCTGTCCAACAGGGGAAACACTATTGTCAGTGCTTCTCTGCTGTTCATAGGGTTTTCAAAGGCAGATTGATTTTTGGGAGGGGGTTGCCAGGTCCTTCTCCCAAGCCTACAGCTTCTGTTGTTCCCAGGCGGTCTCCCATCCAGGTACTAACCAGGCCTGACCCTGCTTAGCTTCCGAGATCTGACGGGATCGGATGCTACAGGGCTATGGCTGCAGGCAAAATGATTCTCCGCAGCTCTATTTTTGAGTGCCTATTTCTATGGATTAAAATGACTTGGCCCGAGTTCTCTCACCTCCTTTTTTTTTTTTTTTTTTTTCCGGTATTGGAGGTCAAACCCAGGGCCTTGCAGTTGCATGCTTTGCAAGTCCTGGACCACTGAGCTGCACCCCCAGCCCAATTTATTTTTTTACTTTTTTTTGAGATAGGGTCTCGCCAAATTACACAGACTGCCTCTGGTCTTGAACTTGTGATCCTCCTGCCTCTACCTCCCAAGCCACTGGTATTATAGGCATGTGCCACCATGCCTGGTGTCCCCTCCCCTCTTTGGTCCTGAAGAGTGTATTTAAAAAAAAAAAAAAAACTAAAGCAAAAACAAAAAAACTCCACTATGTTCAAGGCAGCCCTTGGTTTGGTGACTCATAACTAATCTCCTGTACTCGTGTAGAGAGGACAAACATCACAAGAAGTTTATAAGCTTACAAGCCAAAGATCATAGAGCTCCTCGCCACAGGGAGCGCGTGGGCAAAGGTTTTGAAGCCCAAGCCACAAGTTCTTAACTGACGGAGCACAGGCATCTTCACTGCAGTTCCACTATGAAGTCAAATAGCACATCCTTGCCAAACGATGGTCAGCAGGTACTTAACTTGGGTGGCAGACTGGTTTCTTGTTAAGACACATGAAGAAGTTGAGTGGAAAAAAAATATGTTGGATGCTCATATCCCTTGTTACCCCCTCTTTTTATGTGGCAGGGAGCATATGCTTCCGTAGATAGCCCTACATCTTTAGGAATAATGTCCCAATATCTAATGACCTGGGAATCTCTATGGGATGGAGTTCCAGGTACTGACACTTTATGTGGTCTTCCATGGACTCCACATCCAGTACCTCTTACCCTCTGAGGAAAGCAAGAACTCCCAACCGAATGATAGTAGAGAAGTCCCCAAATAACTCATCCGAAGGCCCAGGGAAAGGAGACCAGGCTGCAGTTACAGCCACATCCCTAGCTCCATAGCCTAGAGGCACCCACTGCACTGTCCGTGCTTGGTGGGTGCTTCAGGACAGCAACTAGCATGTTCGTGCTTAATGAAAAAAGAAATATCCTCTTTCTCAGGAATGAATTTCCACAGGCATTAATCAAGAGCATTCACCCAGCCATTTAGAGGGCTCCCATTTCGGCTTTCTGAATGTTATCTCCTCTGTCATTTACACTCTGTGTTTGGACTAAAATAGCCAGGATTCTCTGAGTTGAATCCAAACTATATCTGTTTCACTGGGCATGGTGACGAAGCCTGAGGCAGGAGCATTATGCGTTCACACCCAGCCTACCTATAGAACAAGACCCTGCCTCAAAAACAGACAAACAAACAATAACAAACAACAACTGTTTCTACACCCCTTGAAGTTCCCAAAGTCTACCAGTTTCTTCTGGTAGATGAAGATTCTATGAGTAAATTGGAAGTTGGTCACGGGAGATGGACCCGCCAAGTTTACCTGCATGGTCTGGCCGCATAAATGCTGTAGTGGACATGTGGGGAAACAGAGCCAGGGAGTCCCGGTGAGTTCCTCGGAGGTGGATGGTGTTCCCTTGGAAATACACTCCATGCATGTCGGTGTCTGTACCCAGTCCAATCAAGTGCCAGGAAACTCTATCCTTTTTGCACATGCTCAGGCCTGGCTGGTTGCCATACATATAGCCATTAATAGCTAAAGAGAGAAAACAGAGCTACCGTGATTATGTAGCTATACTAAAAAACTACCATCTTAGTGAAAGATGATCCGTGTGTTCAGGGAAGAGGTTTCAATTGTTTAACTTGTGTACAGAATATCCTTGTTATTAGAGAATCAGTACTCCTAAGGAAAAGCCGCATGGTGAATCAATTTAAAATGGAGACCACAATTAACAATGAATAATAAAATATACCAAAATTATTAAAAACTTTTAACAACACATATACTATTAGGACACTAATTCTAAGAATCAATCAGGAATAAATCAGGTTGTTTTCCCACATAATTTTCTTGACAAGATTGTATCATCACATAGTATGATATCCTTCATTTTACCTGTTACTTTTGCAGATCATAAAGAGAATCATTCTTATAAAAATATTCATTGACTTCACCAACTTCCCCATACTCTTCTCTAAACTCTTGATATAAAAATCAGTTTCTATTGAGGTTCTTATCCTATCATCTTCCTTGATAAATGCCAGTTCCTCAGTTATTAATTCATTTAATTCTGCCAGACTCTCATTTGACAATGGCCTTGCGCTTGATTCTAGAAGTTATCAGACATCTCTTTACTGATTTCATGGATTCTATATCATGTGAAAATTTTTCAGTGAATGGACATTATATTTGCATGTCTGATCAGTGGAGACAGATTTGGGGAGGGTCTAAGGGAGTTAAGCTTGCAAAAGGTTAGTGCTTGAGTAAATAGGCTTGTCTATGGTAACTTTTGGGGCTGAGATTTAGCTCAGTTGGTAGAGTGCTGTCTGAGGTCTGGGGTTCGATTCTCAGCACCATAAAAACGGGAGAAGGACCTGGCAGTCCACTCCAGAGGCAATCCTGAAACAATCAGCCATTGAAAACCCTATGAGGGTCACTCTAAGTCAGATAAAACTTGAAGGCACCCAACAACAACACGGTAATTCTTACTTCTTTACCCCAATAAAATATCTGAAAAATCTCCAATGACTACTTAATCTGTGGAGACCTTCTGTGCTTCTGAGTAGCAAATTGACTTTATCTTTTACATCAACCCCAATCCATTGATAGTAGCTATCTAGAGTAGTGCCTTGGGGAGAATTAGAATCCACATTCCCATTCTGTGTGTCATGATTGATTAGCAATGTCTGTGCATAACTGTGTGTCATCCTTGATGTCCCTTAAAGAGATAAATATTCCATCCTCCTCCAATTCCTTACTTATGTCCATAGTGGGAAAGAACAACTATCACATACGGAAGTAACTTTCTAGCATGATCCCCTGTCAAATAAAGTTACTTTTTATTTCTGTGTCTGCAGAACCACCAGCCCTTGATAACTAAATTTACATCTGAGATCATTAGTAAAAAGCCCAGGAAGCCTTAGGGCTTCTAAGAAGTTGTAATACTTTTGAAGATAAGTGATATAAATTGTGTCCATCGAATGTTAAAAAGTATTAGTGGAAATCATGGTTCTAATAAGTTTAGTCCATGGCTGATTTGGTAGAGAATCTTTTCTTGACTTTGAGCTCTTGCTTAAAGCTTCTCTTTGTAGATCATTCACTCATTCATTCAACAAGCACCTTTTGAATACAGCCTATATAATAGATGCAACACAAAACATTGTACCATGTGAGGCCCTTTCCTTTTGATTCTGTTGCTTTCTTCTTCCCATACCATGCAACCAAGACTGGAAGAACTTTGTGGTGGTTGTTAGGTGCCTTCGAGTCAGGTCCAACTCATAGCCACCATATATACAACAGAACAAAACACTCCCCAACACTGTGCCATGCACATGATCTTTTTATGCTTGAGGCCATTGTTGCAGCCATTATGTTTCTTCTCATTTTGAGTCATGCCACGTCAGCAAATGGAGGGCCCAGGGGCTTTACTCCATTCCCATCATTAAGGTTTACTCTTCTTTGAGGAGGTAACTCTTCTCCAATCATTTCTTGAACACATTCCATCCTGGGGGGGCTCATTTTCCAGCACTATATTTGACAGTGCTTCTCTGCTATTCATAGGGTTTTCCATGGTGTACCTGACTTATGCACACCATTGTTTTGGGAATTGTTTTGGGAGTGAGCTGCTGGGTCCTTCTCCCTGGTCTGTCTTAATCTGGAAGCTCAGCCGAAACCTGTCCACCATGGGTGACTCTGCTCATATCTGAAATAATGGTGGCATAGGTTTCAGCATCACAGAAACACACCAACCCCACAGCAGGACAAGCTGAAATTTGAATTCAGATACATTATTTTCCCTGAAATTTGCTTTTAAAATGGCATATGAAAGTGAATTTCACCATACCTAACCCAGCTTAAGGCCAAATTTGACACAGCCCATTCAGTTATTTTATATCTTCTATATAAAGGCCAGGCTGGGGTTTAGCTCAGTTGGTAGAGTGCTGCTCCATACCCTCGCATGACCCAGGTTTGCTCCCCAGCACCAAAAGCACAGGAGAAGAACATGGCAATCCACTCCTGAAGAAATCCTGAAACAATCAGCCATTGAAAATCCTATGAAGATTGCTATGAGTTGGACCCAACTCAACAGCACCTAACAATAAACAACATATAGAGGTTGCTGTGATGGTAAATGTCTTTTACAATTTGGCTTCTCCACTAAGAAATTACTTTGTTTCCTCATTTCTAGTTTAGTTCCTTTTTTCTTGTCTCCAGAGAAGTTCAAAATCAAATTTCATATCCAATTATAACAAAATGTTTCCTTGTTGTTGTTGTTGAGTGCCATCAAGATGGGTCTGACTCATAGCCACTCTATGTACAATAGAATGAAACACTCCCTGACACTGTGACATGCACATAATCTTTCTTAGGTTTAAGCCCATTGTTGCAGGTACTGTGTCAATCCATTCAGTTGAGGGTCTTCCTTTTCTTCATTGACCCCCCCCCCCCACTCTCCCAAACATGATGTCCTTCTCCACAGATTGGTCCCTCTTGATAACATGTCCAAAATATGTCTGACACAGTCTAGCCATCCTTGCTTCCAAGGAACACTCTGGTTGTACTTCTTCTAGAACAGATCTGTTGGTTTTTTTGGCAGTCCATGGAATATTCGATATTCGTCCCCAGCACCATAATTCAAAAGCATCAGTTCTCCCGTCTCCCTTGTTCAATATTCAGCTTTCGCAACGATATGATGTGACTGAAAATACCATGGCATGAGTCAGGCACACTTTCATTTTTAATGTGATGTCTTTACTCTTCCATACTTTAAAAAGGCCTTTTACCACCACTTTTCCCAATGCAATGTGTCTTGTGATTTCTTGACTGCTGCATCGGGTTGATTGTAGAACCAAGTAAAGAAAAATCTTGGACAATCTCATGATGTCCTTTTCCAAGGATCAGTCCCTCCAGACAACATGTCCAAAATAAGTAAGTCACAGTCTAGCCATCCTAGCTTCCAATGAGCACTCTGGTTATACTTCCTCTAAGACGGACCTGTTGGTTCTTTTGGCAGTCCGTGGTATATTCAATATTTGTCTCCAGCACCATAATTCAAAAGCATCAGTTCTCCTATCTCCTTTATTCAATGTCCAACTTTCACAAGCATATGATGCGACTGAAAATACCATGGCATGAGTCAGGCATACCTTTGTCTTCAAGAGGTCTTTTAATAGCTTTTCCCAGTGCAATGCATCTTTTGATTTCTTGACTGCTGCTTTCCATAGGTGTTGATTGTAGAACCAAGTAAAGCAAAATCTTGGACAACCTCAATCTTTTCTCTATTCGTCAAACAACTGCATACTGACCCAGTTGTAAGGGTTTTTGTTTTGTTGATGTTGAGGCACAATCCATACTGAAGGCTGTGCTCTTTGATCTTCATCAGTAAATGATTCAAATCCTCTTCAGTTTCAGCAAGCAAAGTTTTGTCATCTGCTTAACACAGGTTGTCAATGAGTCTTCTTCCAATCCTGATGCCGCGTCCTTCTTCATAAAGTCCAGCTTCTTGGATTGTTTGCTCAGCATAGAGATTGAAGAGGTGCAGTGAGAGGATTAAAATGCATTGCTTCTTGCTTTCCATCGGGGCAGGAGGAGGTTCTGTTGGACCTGAGCATCAGGCACTGTGGGAGTCTGTGAGCCGGTTGCTGTGAGGCATTTGTAACCTTGGACTTTTCGGACTTCCTGGCCTGGAAGGGAATTTAGGGGCTTAAAAAAAAAATCCTTCCAGAAAAGCCAGGCATGGTGGCTCAAGCCTGTAATCCCAGCAACTTGGGAGGCAGAGGCAAGAAGATCAGAAATTTGAGACCAGAGGTAGTCTGCATAATTTAGTGTCTTGAATTATGTCTTAAAATGTAAAAACATGGGCCAGGGGTGCAGCTCAGTGGCCCAGCACTTGCAAAGCATGTAGGAGCGAGGCCCTGGGTTCAACCCCTGGTATCGCAAAAACTAAACTAAACTAAACTAAAATAATTAAAAAGAATTTTTTTAAGTCTTCCATAATGTTTTAAAAGGTAAAAAATAGTTGTCCTGCTTGGTCCTAAAAGGAGCGTTTTCACACCTGTTATCTCACAGCACTTGCTTTAGCACTTTTTGACTACACACACTCACAGCCTCTCACCCCTCACTAATGTGCCCAAGACCAATAAGAATCGTGTGTTCGTCACAGCCAGTTACCAGGTGGTTTGCCATCATAACACTTGATATAGTCAGGGAGAGGGAGTTAAGTACTTCCTCCTAAATACAGATCTGGCATAGGAACCACTAGTATTTCACAAATTAACCCTTGCAGCAGCCACTCATTCTTTGATTAGAGATACTTTACTGTGTAAGGTTACCTCCTATTATCTCTTGGGTTATTAGACTCAATGTTATCACAAACCCAAAGGAGAGAAATTTGTCAGTAATTTTTTGCATTTCTGATGACCTGTGGTCTTTGCTAGTTCAAATCCTGTGTTGCTTGATCTAAGGCTGAGGGGATTTTAGAAATAACAAGTCAAAGTTCCACAACACTTCTGGGAAATTCCCTGTGAAGCCGAAGGCGTGAAGTCACCTCATAACCAAGAGTGTTACCCAAAAAACAAAAATTAAGATAATTAAAATATTCCAAATGTCCCAAATATGCATATGAGTTTTACTACATATTAGTCAAAAGTTTCCACGAACCGTGTAAGTTGAGAAAAGTGGAACCCAAAGAGATGTACTAGTTGCACAGTGGGAAAAGTGAATGCTGTATTACTCTCTACCCGACCAACATTTACCAATCAAAGGAGAAAAAAAATATCCTAAACGTTTTCACATCAAATGCAATCAAGCCTTTCATTTACCGGGGAAAGCTATTTTTCATACCATGCATTCGGTTGGATTGAACAAACTCTTTGTCTTCCTTGTCAATGCTGAAGGGATGCCAGGTGAACTTCTGAATGTTTTCATCAATGTACCTGCTCAGGTTCTCATCAAAGACTGTGAAGAGTAGATAAAATTCCTTATCGATTCCTTTCTACAGAGAAGAAGGAAACAAATGCATTGAAACACAGCCTGCGGGGATTCATAGCACTGCTTCACACTCACAGTTCACACCATGGTTTAGGGACGAGCAGCACCAACCACAGATCTACTGGGTCATTTTGCAAATTAGAATTCTAAGCGTGAGCCGGGCACTGTGGCGCACGCCTGTAATTCCAGCAGCTCGGGAGGCAGAGGCAGGAGGAGCACAAGTTTGAGACCAGAGGCAGTTTGAGTAATTTAGCAAGACCCTGTCTCAAAAAGTAAAAAAAA
Organism: Pedetes capensis; assembly: GCA_007922755.1. Taxonomy (NCBI): domain Eukaryota; kingdom Metazoa; phylum Chordata; class Mammalia; order Rodentia; family Pedetidae; genus Pedetes; species Pedetes capensis. The sequence continues at coordinate 130,676 of VMDO01000418.1, read as the reverse complement.
AAAAAAAAAAAAAAGGCTGGATGTGCAGCTCAGTGGCACAGCACCTGCAAAGCAAACACAAGGCCCTGGGTTCAACCCCTAGTATGGCAAAAAGAAAGAAAGAAAGAAAGAAAGAAAGAAAGAAAGAATTTTAAGTGTGACTCAATTTATTCAACACTAAGAAAATGTATCTTTCTCATTTCATTCTTTCCTCTCCCTGTGTGACTTCCTGAAAGGCCTATGTCCTTACTCAGAAGCCTTTCTCCTCTGTCGTACCCTTGCCAGGCTCTCTCTCTCTCTCTCTCTCTCTCTCTCTCTCTCTTTCTCCTTACTTTGGTTTCTACTGTCCTGGCCCCCGCCTCTCTTTCTCTGACTTTATCTCCTGGTACTCAACTCCTACCTTTCCACAACAAACTGGGCATTTTGCTCTTCTGTCAACAGCAATCCAATTTCTTTCCTGCCTCAGGGCCTTTTCATGTGCTGTTCTCCCTGCCTACAGGGTTCTTTCCCTCTAGTGGCCTTTCCTGAAACCTCATCTAAAATAGCCACTACTCTTCCACCCTCCCCACCAACTCACTCACTGTACGCTGCTTTATTCATGTTCATGGGACTTAGCTCCACCTGCAATCATGTTTCATGTATGATATTATTTTTAGCTGTTTTCCTACTACACCATGGGCTTCATGAGGGTAGGGGCATTTTTTGGATTCTTTATATCCTCAGCTCCAAGAAAAGGCCTGGAAAAGCAGGCACTAGTGCACTTCTGTGAGTGAATTAATGCACTCACAGAAAACTCATGAGAATAGATTATGTCAGCTTGGGTTGATACTAGGAGGGGACTGTGGACTCCTTCCACGGTGTGTGCTGAAGGTGATATGACCACACAGCATCCTGAAGCGTTGATTCTGCTTTCTTTTAAACCTGTACCAGAGAGGGGACCGTAGTTTTTCCTTCCTCGGTGTCCTTGCTCTAAAATACTCTGAGCCCATCTCCTCCCTCATGCTGCTTGTCCCAGAGGGGTCCTCAGCAAAGCTATCTCATCATATTGCTCGCCTTTTTTGTTTTGTTTTGTTTTGTTTTTTTCCTCTCCAGTACTGGAGGTTGAATCCAGGGCCTCGTGCAAGCTAGGCAAGTGCTCTACCACTGAGCCACACTCCTGCCCCAGTATTTATTTTTTGTTTTGAGACAGGATCTCCCTAAACTGTGAGGGCTGCCTCTGGCCTTGAACTCACAATCCTCCTACTCTACTCCAGCCTCCAGGGGCACCACGGCACCTGGCTACATCTCTCTCCTTAAATGGGGCAGTACAATCTACACTCACAGTGAACGGCTCCATCTCCTCACCCTGCCTCTTCTCTGTGAATCAACGCTAAGCTCCCTGCAGCTGTGAACTTCCTATGTTCTGTGAGTCTCTGTCCTTGGCATGCGTTCTTTCAGCTTTGATACTCTGCCACCCTCTTCCCTTGGAAAATCATAATCTAAACTAAGAAAGAAAGGGATGGAGGGAGGGAGCGGGGCAGGGAGGGATGGAAGAAAGGAAAGAAGGAAGGAAGGAAAGAGGGAAGGAAGAAAGGAAAAAGGAAGGAAGGAAAGAGGGAAGGAAGAAGGGAAAGAAGGCAGGCAGGCAGGCAGGCAGGCAGGCAGAAAGTGGAAGGAGGGAGCTTGATTGCACGGTTATTGTGGAGGGAGTGGTTGGGAGCTCATATCATCTGGCCATATTCTATGACACCCCTCCACCTCTGGGAGAATTGATGACAATCTACTGGAAAGAGACGCCAATGCTTCCTTCCATGCTCAACTCTCCATCTGCCTGAAGAGGCCTGGCCGAGCTTTTACCTGTAGGACTGACACACAGTTGCTGGGTGTTTCTTAAGTTTTTTCTTGCATTGAAAATAACTTTCTGTCTGGTCAAATAGATTTGTCTTTTGACTAAATTCCAGATATGGGGTATGTTGGTTATTTTTATTTATTTATTTATTTTTGCAGTACTGGAGGTTGACAGTGTCTCACTAGATTCACTAAATCACACAGACTGCCTCTGGTCTCAAACTTGAAATCCTCCTGCCTCTGCCTCCTGAGTTGCTGGGATTACAGAGTGCGCCACCATGCTCAGCTGGTTGCTATTTTTATGACTTTTGTATAAGAGATCTCACATAAATACATTTGGCTTTGACAATAAGTTCCTCAGACTCCAAGGTACTCCTGGCAAATCTCAAAATTATTACTGGATGGAAACAACACAGAAAAAAAGTCAGAACTATCTTACAGAGATTTTCTGGCACTTAATCTCTTTTGCTCATATATTTAACTGGTAGGAAGCAAGTTAGCAGGCTGGGAAAAAGACAGAGTTAGACTCTCAAAGTCCTGTGTTCTGTCTATGTTCACTACTCCTTTGGAGTATTTCCTGGAATATCCCTCAGTGTCCCTGAGCCTCAGTTTCTTCAGTGTTAACATAAGGATGACCATTTTGCTTTACCTTCAGCTGTTGGTGAGGTATAGCACAAACACTTGATTCATTACATGCGCAGCAGATACTTCTAAGAATGGTCTTTCAACTAGGAAAATGAAAATCTGAGATGGATCCAGATGCTTTCTGTCCTCTAAACCTAGAAATTCCTTTGACCACAGAAATGGGTTCATACAATGCTAAATGTTATAAAACATACCATTTAAATAAACTGCCTCACTACTTCTGACTGGTGATGTAATTGGTGAAGCAAATGGTAAAATATGTGGATTTTCCTCTTTTCATAAATGTGTTTAGTATCTTGTAGCTGTAACTTCAAAAGCTACGGTTTGGCTCGGGAGGCGGAGGCGGGAGGATCACAAGTTCAAGACCAGAGGCAGTCTGTGTAACTTAGAGAGACCCTGTCTCAAAAAGTAAAAAAATGGGCTGAGGGTGCAGCTCGATGGTCCAGCACTTGCAGAGCATGCAAGCGTGAGGCCCTGGGTTCAACCCCAGTACCACAAAAAAAAAAAAAAAAAAAAAAAAAAAAAAAAGCTACGGTTTGCTCAACAAATCAGTTTTGCGAGAAGTTATTTGTATAGTTTCTTGTTCTTTCAGCCGTCGTAATTAATTGCCACTTCCCAGCAGTGAGTTACAGTGGTTCTCAGCTTTGGCTGCAAGCTGAAGTCCCCAGCAGATTCTGATTTAATTGGCCTGGAGCGTGTGAATAAAGGATGTTTAAAAAGTCCCCAGTGGGAGAAGGGCCTGGCAATCCACTCCCAAGGCTATCCCGAAACAGTCAGCCATTGAAAACCCTATGAGGGTTGCTATGAGTCAGATACTGACTCCACGGCACTTAACAACAACAAAAAGTCCCCAGGGGTGGTCAGTAAGGAGTCCAGTAGCATTCCATGTAGATCTCTGGAGATTCCAGAATCAAAGCAACTCACAAGGAATCTCAACTGTCTATAATAAGCAGAAGTGCTATGATCCTGGGTGGGCCCTGGTAAATTTGGAAATTTAGATCTTAAGTTTATAAAGAAATAAATAAAACCTTCCTGTAGAAGTCAGTTTCAAGAGGGAGGCAGAAACACTGCTTTTGTAACTGGCTCTTCATCACCATCTCTTCTCTGGCCATATTGCTGATCTGCCCCACATACAACCCTGGGAACCACTTGATGACATTCGATGGCCTACCTGTGTCCCGTCAGCACTGAGAACACCCTTTTTACAGACCAGCAAAGGCCCAACAAGGCCAGCACTGGTGTCTTTGATTGGCTCAACTGCTGAGAAGTAAAGATAGGTCAGGCAGTGGGGATCGTCAGCTGTAGGGCTTACGCTTTCAGGCACCGTCCACCGATACGTGAAGGTTTCACCTGGCTTCACGTGTGCCCCTGGTTTCAGAAATCCTGAGAATATAAGTGAGACAGTTACTCACAGCAACAGCCAAGGACAGCAAACTTGTCAGACTGGTCTCCAGCCCTGGGCTTCTCCCTCCAAGAAGGACATATGTTGTTGGGTATTGTTTTCTTTTAGGTATCCTACCTGGGGAGGCCACTGCTACAGTCTGCTACTTTATGAGATAGAAGCTGGAGGATTATCTTCTTTGTAGATCATATACCGTCTGCAGCCATAGCACCCTGGCATCCAGTCCCTCCTGATCTTGGAAGCTAAGCAGGGTCGGTCTGGTTAGTCCTTGGATGGGAGACTGACTGGGAATACCAGGTGCTGTAGGCTAGGGAGCCAGACCCTGCAATCCACTCCCAAAACAATTCACCACTGAAAGCCCTATAAATAGCAAGGAAGCACTGCCAATAGTGCCAGGCATGGCACAGTGTCAGGGAGTCTTTCATTCTGTTGTACTTAGGGTCACTATGAGTTGGACCCGACTCAACAGCACCTAACAAGAAGAAGATTTTATACTATTTTGTAATCAAATACCAGGTTTTGTTGTTGTTGTTGTTAGGTGCTGTCGAGTCGGTATCCGACTCATAGCGACCCTCATAGGGTTTTCAATGGCTGACTGTTTCGGGATTGCTTTGGGAGTGGATTGCCAGGCCCTTCTCCTATTTTTGTAGTGCTGGGAATCTAACTCGGGACCTCAGAGACTACAGCACAGCACTCTACCAACTGAGCTAAATCCCAAATACCAGGTTTAGTAAATATTAAATGATTGACAGTAGTAAATCCAACAATTAAATGCAAGTCCATAAGATATCACTGAGCACCTTCTGTGTGAAATATACTCAGGCCTGCAGAAAATAACCCCAGAAAGTGAAGCAAGAGACCTATCTTTAAATAGCTTGAAATCTGGGAGGTTGACCTAGCAAATAATCTAAATCACTACAAGGAAGAGGAGATAAGAGAATTCACAAGGTTATAAGCTGTTACATGGCAAACCTGGGATTCAAATTCAGATCTGATTCTAAATCTGTGCTATTAATCCTCATGTTGTACTGCCAAGGAACACATTTAATCTCTCTTACTAGACAAGGCCGCGGATTTGCTGTGCATCTCGTCCTGTGCTTTGCAAAAAGGTCACCAAGAAGTTTCCTGAGTTGAAAATGGGAAATATAAACCTTTTGGCTGTCCCTGGTGGTCTCTCCACACCCCCCAAAGTCATTCTGAGCATGTTGACCAAGGAAGGCACAGAGGGGCAGGAGGGGCCTGGGGAGAGGCTGCTGTCTCTCCTTCCTGCCTTCTCCATGGTCTGCCATTGCCACAAAGCCTGCTCTCAACTGGCCCTGGCCGCAAACGTGGGTTTAAGACACATCGCAGGCAGTCATGACGTCTGGTGCAGCAACGGGCGCGGCCACTGAGAAGCCAGGTGCTCCCAAGAGCAGCACCGTGAATGGCACCATAACTCCCTCCACCCATGGGCAAGGCCGCCCTTCCTACACACAGAGCCCGCACTCCCTGCTCTGTGAGCGAGGGGTCAGAGAGCATGGTCGCCCGTAATCATGATTTTCAATAAAGATTTGCTGGTAGATCTCAAACAAAGACCATGTATAAGTTTTCTATGTTAATGAAGCATTGGAAATCAAGTTTTCCCCTCAACTCTTCCGGGCAGAAACCGCTGCAGTCTGCAGCTGTTTTAGAGAAGCAGACGTGATTGGGGAAGTAGCTAACTTCAAGGTCTCCTATATCACTGATGGGAGAAGGGCCTGGCAATCCACTCCCAAGGCAATCCTGAAACAGTCAGCCATTGAAAACCCTATGAGGGTCGCTGTGAGTCAGATATCGACTCGACGGCACCTAACAGCAACATATCACTGAGGGAAAAGGAGAGAAAATAGCATTTTCTGGGCCAGATTTTCCCTATCCCTTCCCAAAGTCACCTGAGCTGTTATTATCTGTAGGTGATGGCGGAGAAGGCCAGGGTCATTTAAATATTGCCCTGGGTCTCAGGAGAGAGCAGGGAGCGCTCAGGACTCGGCCGGCCAAGTCTCTCAGTGCTTGGCTCTCTTCCTCGCCCTGTTCCCTCCCTACGCCAGGCAGAGACTTACCGTCCAGGTTTGGGGCTGCATCAGACGCCTTGTCATAGAGCACGCCGTGGGGCAAAATGCTATAGACCTTGTCGGCTTTGTTGGCAAATGTCACTAGCAGGGTATCACCCACCTCTGCCTTGATGACTGGGCCTAGAGAATACCAAGAGAAGAGAGAAACGGGCGAAAAGAGACAGGAAGAAGTGAATAAGAACAGAAGATCATTCTGTGGAGATAGATGTTGCTGTTGTTAGGTGCGGTCGAGTCAGGTCCGACTCACAGCCACCCTCATAGGGTTTTCAATGGCTGATTGTTTCAGGATTGCTCTGGGAGTGGATTGCCACTCCTTCTCCCATTTTTATGGTGCTGGAGATCGAACCCAGGTCCTCAGAGAGTGTGGAGCAACACTCTACCAAAGAGCTAAACCCCAGCCCATGGAGACAGATACTCTCAGGTAATGCCACACCTTCCCCTTCGAAACAGGAGGCTGGTTTTACTGTACCAAGAATTCCAAGGTGGGCTTCCGCTTCAGAGGGTCTCTTCCTTTGAGTAAACGTTGCGTCTACGTACTCCATATACCGAGCCTTCCAGTATTTTCCTCCTATTCTGTTTTTGCCTTGTGTGAAGTAGAATGCAGAGTCGCTGTGGAAAACAGGAACCTGGCTGAGAACACATCCCGACACCCCCACTGAACACGTTAATGACGGAGCTTCATTGTGTTCTCTGCCCCTCTCACCCACCCGGCTCCCCAGAACAGTTCACACCAGCTTCAGCCACGTTCCCAGGCCTGGCCCCCCAGCCTTCACAGTCTTCAGAAGCTGGCGCTTGCTCATTTCTCTCTTGGCCAATGTACTTTCTTCCCCAGAGATTCAGCAGCTAAAGAAGTCAACAAGCAAACTCCTTACTTACCAACATTGCAGTCCCAGAATGGTGTCCTACAAAGTAATAAAGAGCTAACTGGTTTCTCTGCAGAGTAAGCAGCCCTCTATCTCTTGCTGATGTCAATATGAATAGGCTCTGCAAAATGTAAGCTCTTTGATATCTGGCATGATTAAGGAATGCAGTGTCCAGTTAATCAAATTGTTCAATTAATGGAAAGTTACCTTATAAGCCATACACATAAAATACCAACTTCAGAGTTGTGAAACACAGTAATATAAATTCTCATACTCTCTCTCTACTATCTTAGTTCCATCAATGGTGGCACCCCTCTTACGGCCACAGTCTGCCTTTCTCTTCTTTTTCTATCTCATCCCCTTATCACATCCATCCTTACTCTAAATTTTTTTGTATCATTCCTTCTCAGTACTCTTTTTACATCTTTTCTTTCTTCTGTTCCCACTACTACACCTTCAGTTCAAACCCTCATCATCTTGGCTTGGAATGCTATACGGACCTCCTAACTGCAAATCTGCCGCCTCTGTCTCACACTGACTCATTCACTTTTTGTTCTCAGCACACACACTACTGCAAAAAAATTTAGTCTCCAAATTCCAATTTTCATCGTCATTAACCTGTCCTCAATCTTCACTTGCTCCCAATTACCAATAAAATAAAGTTCAAAAGTATTAAGGAGTCCTGCAGTGGTGTCTAGTTCACCCCACTACCCTCCCCGTTTCTCTAGGGCAATGCTCATTGCCCTGCGCACATGTTCCGCTCTACTCACTCAGACCTAATCCCTCTCTCACACAGCAGGTGCTTTGCTTTAACCCCTGCATCTGAAATTTCACTCTCTTCACTCTTCATGTACATAAAAGCTATATACCTCTGTGAAATGTTTCCTTGCTATCTTTGGTCTCTCTGAATACTCAAAGAACTCATTAGCCTTATTTGTAATACAAAGTGACTTCCCTTATCCTATATACACAGCTGCTTTCTCAGCATTGGGGTGGGAACATTGTCTCAGACATCTTTGCATCTTTCCTGCCTCCTGCTACATTGTACTTTGAGACATCACATTAAATATTGATTGAGGACAGTCTAATCTTTCAGATTTCAGACAGCACTTCAGAATTCTAAAAGGCCTCCAAGGCATAATTTTAAATGCTAGTTCCCTTTATTCTGTTTATGAGGAAATACTGGTGAACAGAGAATGTTGATATGAAAGAGTTTTTCATGTATGGTTTTCACGAATTCTTTAGGCAACGTTTAAGTGCATCAGTTTGGTGGGAAAATGTATGTATGCGTGTATTCATAGATGTGTGTTTGGATGTATGAATGAATAAAATGCATACTTAAACAAAGGGTGTCTTATCATTGATCACAAAGAGAATTAAAAAATGATCCTAAGGAAATAAATATTAATCATTCTTCACATCTGACTTTATATTTTTCATGTGCTCACAGATGTCACTGCATGAGATTCCATAAGTCATAGGCACCTAGTCCACTCAATTACTATTCTGAATCAATTTGAAAAAGACAATGTGCTATGGTGCCCTAAAGAGCAAATGATTAATTATGACTCAGGAGTTAGGGGAGGCTTCACTCAGAGACAACATTAGACTTAGACCTGAAAGAAAAATAGTGTTTTACTGGGCAGGGAGGAAAAGACATTCAAAGGACAGAGAGGGTGCATAACTTACGTCAGGATGCCCTTAAACCAAAAAAGCTCATCTCCGTTCAATAGAGCTGTGCCCTGCTCCTTTTCCTAGGCTCTCCGTCTGTGCAAAGGCCTTATTCTAATCTCTGTCAACTAAGTATTTCAAATGGCACTTAGCACTGTAGTTTACACCTTGTGGATGCTCAAGAAATGTTTGATGACTGAATGACTGAGTGAATTTACTGCTTTGATTTAGCCAGCACATCGCAGAGCAATAAATACTCTGCCAGTTCTCAGCAGTGTTTACATTTAGAACTCTTTAAGCAGTGACACGAAGGCACCTAACAACAACAACAAGCAGTGATACCATGCCATCTGCACTTGGCAAGGCAGGGCCTGGAATACAAGCACGCTCACAAGGAAAGCCTATCCCATGACTCCGTGGAGAGCAGCTTACGAACACCAGCAGGGAGTACTTACCTGCCAGAGGCGTTTAGGAGAAGACCACTGAATTTGTCATAGCCTTGAGGAGCATAATCCCAAAGAATCTTCTCAGCTGCTATAAAGTAGTGCCTCTGCTGTCCCTTCATCTTGGGGTGGGAAATATCACTTTTGCAGTTACCAACATTGTACTGCCCCAGCATGCCAGCTGCAGAAGAGAGGCAAAGCACAAGACAAGGTCCAAATGAGATCATACAGGAAAAGACTGGTATATTTGACATCACAAACATTTCAAGATTTTATGTAGAAAACTAGACAGTAAACAAAATTAAAAACAAAAGATAAATAGTGGGGAGAGAGACAATTATGACAAAAGTCCACATACAAATCAGTTTTAAAAATACAGAAGATACAAAATAAATCTCCAATAGAAAATGTGCAAGGGACACAAATGGATTATTCACAGAGGAAATAACATCAGCCAATAAACAAATGAAAAGGAATTCAACTTTAATTGCAATCAAACAGCACTGTTGATTGATCAGACTGATAAAGACTATAAAAGACGAATAATTCTCAGTGATGACAGATAAATATAGGGAAGGATGTGCTCACACTTTATGGGTTGTTTTTTATCCACCTATCATGGGCATGAAAGATGACAGGTGTTAATGAATTTTTATATCAGTGTGATGAAGAATGTTCCTTTAGAGCAGGTCAGTAATGAGCTGATTTGATAAAAATTACTTAAAAGAGATGTTCTAAAGGAAAATTCACAATTGGATGAGAAACTGGTCCTGATTATCCAGAAAGTCTTTTCTAGCACTAGAAATTTATTGTTCTAGTTATAGTCACTGGAAGAGAACATGCTCTAGTTTTGAGGTCACGTTTTGCCCTCTACCTGAAGGGTCTTTCTCCCTTCTTCGTCTAGCCAGTTCCTACTCACATTTCAAGGCTCATTTTAGGAGCCAGCTTCTCAGAAAGCCCCTCCAATTGCTCCCAAGTACTGATTATGGCACCCAAAGAGTATTTCTCTCATCCTGCCTCACATCTTCCCCCACATGGCTGTCAGTTTGTCGTACTGTGGGGACTTGCATGTTGCTATGATGCCGAAAGCCGAGTCACTGGTATTTCAGATACCAGCAGGGCTACTAAGGGTGGACAGGTTTCAACTGAGCTTCCAGACTAAGATAGACTAGGGAGAAGGACCTGGCAGTCCACTCCCAGAACAATTAGCCATTGAAAACCCATGAATAGCAGAGAAGCACTGTTAAATACAGTGCCAGAAAGTGAGCCCCCCAGGCTGGAAAGCATTCAAGAAATGACTGGGGAAGAATTACCTCCTCAAACTAGTTATTGTTGTTAGGGCCAAACTTAAAGATGATAATGGACTAAAGCCCCTGTGAACCTCCATTTCCCGATGCAGCACAACTCAAAATCAGAAGAAACATAGTGACTGCAACCATGGGCTCAAACATAAAAAAGAAGATGTGAATGGCAGCGTTGAGTAGTGTTTTGTTGTGTTGTAATTAGCGTCTCTATGAGTCATACCCAACTTGATGGTACCTAACCAGCAACCTCACATTTTATTCATTATATGGATGTCTAACTATGGCTAACTTCTAGGTTGCAGGTCCTCACAGCCTCATCATTTGTTTTTCAGTTACCTCCCTACCTTGTTCTTAGAGACATGATTTATAAATACCTGTGGACAAGATGCCAACTAAATGAGCACTATATTTTCCTATATATTTAATAATTAAGTAAACATAATACATGTACAAATCTACTGTTGGGCATGGTAGCACACATCTGTAATCCTAATGAGTCAGGAAGTTAAGGCAGAAGAATCACGGATTTGAGGCCAGAGGTAGCCTGTGCAACTTAACAAAACACAGCCTCAAAATGAAAATAAAAAATGCGACAAAGCACAGCTCAGTGACAGAGCATTTGCCTAGTGCCAGGCTCTGGCTTAAACTGAAAGAAAGGAGAAAAAGAAGAAGAAAGAAAGAAAAAGAAAAGAAAGAAAGAAAGAAAGAAAGAAAGAAAGAAAGAAAGAAAGAAGAAAGAGAAGGAAGGAAGGAAGGAAGGAAGGAAGGGAGGGAGAGAGAGAGGGGAAGGGAAGGGGAACAGAAGGGAAGGGAAGAGAAGGGAAACAAAGGAAAGGAAAGGAAAGGAAAGGAGAGGAGAGGGAATCTCCCTAACGGCAAGCTCTAGACGAGCGCCAGTTTCTGTGTGGTTTAACTGTACCGTTCTTCACATCTCCACACTGGTCTTTGTCTTTTTACCTTGGAGGTGATCACTGACTTGGCAGGTTATCATCCATTTCCCAGGATTCTCAACCGTCATTTCTGTTGTGAGGAAAGTAGCTGGGAAGAGGTTGACAACATCAGTCCGATGCCCTCTGCTGATGAAGGTATTACCGTAAAAATAGATGGAGTGGATGTCTATCTCATTCCCCATTCCAAACAAGTGCCAGGACACAGATTCACCAACACACATTTCAGGCTCAGGGAAGTTGCCAAAGAGGAATCCATTGAGGGCTGGAAACAGAAACACACTAGTGAAAATGACTCCTCTGTGCAGGTGAAGAGGACCAGCATGGGCAGTGCTGAAAAACCAGCGCAGGTCATTGGTTGTAATGTTTTCGTGCAGAAATCCTGGCTTAAAAAAAAAAAAGAAAGAAAACAGTATTGTCTCAGAAAGGAATGAAAACCTTTGTCTTGGTCTTTTTTGGAAAGAAAAGTACTCAACAGATATAAAGATCAGCACCCACTGAAAACAGCCCTGGAACTGCTATGTCAGCACAGTCATAACCAGGAGTAAATTGAGTGCAGCTCATCTTCCAGGATGGCTCAGTGACTTCCTTTTAGAATCCTTCATCTGAATATCTACCATCCATCCTAGATTCTGTGTTCCTTACAACTAGAAACTCTGTCTTGCTCATCTGCTATGAGGATCTCGCAGAAAAGCTAGCATATAGTATTTACATATTTAGGTGACAAAAGCCGGCACCACAGTGAAAGAAAAGTGGCCTAATAGAGGGCAATTATGAGACATGTTTATATTTTGTTACTTTAAAAAGCAGGGAGGAAAGGGAGGTTTTATTAGATGTTGTTGAGTTTACACCATAAGTCCAGCACTGAATGCTTTCAAAGCATCTAAATGACAGCTAGGACTTGACTAAGTATAGCGAAGAACTTGAGTCAGGGCTTTAAAAAGTCACGGGATCTCTTCTTAAGTTCAAACTGTGTTTTAAAAGCTATTGTTGCTAAGATAATGATGACTGAGGCAGTACGATTATTTTTAAATCATTTTAGTGAATTTAATAAATTGATCAATAAATCTTATATTCCTTGAGGACTTCTCATAGACTAAGGTTTTTCTTCGCAATTTTTTTCTAAGATCTCATTTGCCAGTCTTGAAGAAGGATTGGTTGTTTGTAAACGCTTCTGCATACAGGCTGGTTTTCATTTCAAATGTACACTATATTTGCTTATGTAATTCATTCCTTTATGTTGGACTTTTTCACTCCAAAAGAATACACACAGGAGGATGAGAAGGATTACATGGGTTTCTGAGTCTTAAGCCATCACTATACTTAGGCGTTTTTAACAATACTTAAGATCTTCAGTCTCAGAGTCACAACAGTGATTTTAATTTAGGTCTTTGTTTATTTCATTCTTCACTGTTTTCTTTGCCTGCCTTCCTTTTTTCTTCTCTCCTCTTACTTCCTTTTCCAAGCACCATTACACATAAGGATGCTAAAATATTACCACAAAGAAAGAGAGGACATTTGTGATAGTTGATCTTGATTGTCAACTTGATTGGATTGAGAAATGCCTAAATTAGCAAAGCACACTTCTGTGTGTGTCTCTGAGGGTCTTTACAGAGACAATTGGCATGTGGGGCAGCAACTGAGCTGGGAAAAACAACTCTGTGAGTCACACCAACCAGGAGGCCAAGATCCTGGATGGAACAAAAGTGGAAGGGGGAGGCCAGTGAGCACAACCGTGATCTCTGCCTCTCTCTGTTCCCTGGCTGCCACCAGGTGAGCAGCTCTCTCCCATCACACACTTCCGCCATGATGTCTCACCTCACCTCCAGCCCAGGCAATGGAGTCAGCTGGCCATGGACTGGAACCCCTGAAACTATGAGCCAAAGTAAATCTTTCTTCCTTAAACTCTTTCTCTCAGATATGAGAGCGATGAAAAGTCTGACTAACATAGTATGTGATATGATGGAAATAGCAAATGTACTGACATCATGCTTCAAGATGCTCTAGAATCAAACACAAAATTAAAACTTATTTGCTATGAGACTTTTCTCTCAGGCTCTCTCAAGTAAATCTCTCGCAATCATTATCGCTTTGACCTTAGACAAGTCATTGATGATCTCTTGAGCCCAGTTTCTTTTTCTGTAAAATGAACAAGTAAAATGATCTGCAGCTCCTTCACTTTCTTATATGATTTTATAACTGCATTGAGGATGCCTCAGTCAAGATGATTCTGAGAGACAGATAAGCAAAAGATAGAGACAATTTCTCAGTGAATGAAGTAGGATGTTCACATTGAAGACTTCCTTTATGTTCAATAGAGCTCTCTAGGAAAAGAATGGAAAGAGATCACTTAATCCTCACATCCTAAAATATTTCATTAAACTACTGTTCTGCAAAAGAGGTGTGGGTATGTACTCTGCCTCAACTGACAGGGTAACTAGAGAAATTCATGATTTTTTACCAAATAGAAGATATTGTGTACAGTGACTATTCAGAACTCTATTGATTTAAAGAATGCCTGAGAAACGTAACAAATCCACAAGTTTGTATTTAAATCCTAAGCATAGCAAAGTTCATAAAATTTGTAAGCCACTCAGAAAATGGCTACTAGACAAGGCCAGAGGGTGAAAAACGGGGATTATTATGTGACAGTGATTTCATTTTCCTTTTGTCAACCTAAACTCACCCGTCCTCTGGGTTCACCTCAGCCACCAATTCTTTCTTGATTATAACCTTGATCCCTCCATTTTCTGTACTGGCCTTGCCCATAATACTCAATTTAGCTTGTATCTATTGCCTTGTCCTTTCAGATTGTTTAGGTTCCATGATGTATTGTATCTTATATTATTTTCAAACCACTGTCCTCATTAGGTTACACATTTGTAAAATTAATTCAACATTTCCTCAGGTTTCAGCTGTGTCAATCCATCTAGTGGATGATAGAACCTTATAGAACCTCACAGTACAAAAGTCACTGATAGGTATTTGAGAGCAAAAGAGATCCTTACCATGCATTTTGTTGCTTCTTTGGAAAACAGCGTCATTTTTGTCAACTGAATTAGGGTCAGTGCAGAAATGTCTGATATTTTCGTCAAGGTACCAGCTCTGATTCTCATCCACGAGAGTAAACATTATAATGAATTCTCGATCCACATCCGTCCTGGTTCCTGAATTTCTATTCAGGACACCTATCAGACACATTCAACAGAGTAGAAAAAAAATTCACAGTGAACTAAACCACAGTGAGCTTTCCTTCCTGCCAATAGTGTCAAGTAGGTTTGAAGTTTGTCAAGGACCTAAACATACAAAGATACCCCACAATCCACAATATAAAAGCAGAAAAAGGCTTTGATGGAAATGACAGAACTGTAGAAGCAAAAAAATTATAAAACAGAAATCCCAGAACTGCAGACTGGGAAAGCTGGCTAGCTCTTGAAGTAGACTTCATCTTCAGAGCACAGATATACTAAATGAGTAAATAGGGAACAAAATAGAAAACTAACCATCTGGGTCCCCTATGTGTCTATCAGCTTGTCCTGCTGTGGAGGCTTGTGTGTTGGTATGATGCTGAAAGCTGTGCCACTTGTATTTCAGATACCAGCAGGGCTACCCATGGTGGACAGGTTTCAGCTGAGCCCCAGACTAACACAGTCTGGGGAGAAACACCAGACAGCCCACTCCCAATATAATTACCTATTGAAAACTTTATGAATAGCAAAGAAGCATTGTCAAATATGGTGCTAGAAAATGAGCTTCCCAGGCTGGTAGGTATTCAAGAAACAACTGAGTAAGAGTTGCCTCCTCAAAGTAGAGTTAACATTAATGATAGGAATGGAGTAAAACCCCTGGGACCTCCATTTGCTGATGTGGCACAACTCAAAATGAGAAGAAATACAGTGTCTGCAATAATGGGCTCAAACATTAAATGATTGTGTGCATAGCATGGTGTATGGTAGTGTTTTGTTCTTCTGTATTTAGGGTCACTATGAATCAAATCTGACTTGACAGCACCTGAGAACAATTATCTGGGTGAAATAATGAAGCAAAAGGTATCCCTGGTTATCTGACTAAATTTTTCACTTTCCTACATGTAATGTTGAATATACCCTGGACTGCCAAAAGAACCAACAGATCTGTCCTAGAAGAAGTGTATCCAGAGTGCTCCTTGGAAGCAAGGACGGCTCTACTGTGTCTGACGTATTTTGGACATGTTGTCAGGAGGGACCAATCCCTGGAGAAGGACATCGTGTTTGGGGGAGTGGCAGGTCAACAAAAAATAAAGGAAGATCATCCAGTAGATGGATTGACACAGTGTCTGCAACAATGGGCTTAAACATAAAAAAGACTGTGCACCTGGTACAGAATTAGAGAGTATTTCATGCTGTTGTACATAGGGTCGCTATGAATTGGATCCGACTCAATGGCAACTAACAACAACAACATTATGGAATATTTTTAAAAATAAAGTATATAAGATTCAGAATGTTGTTATGATTCTTAAACAGAATCCTACAGATTGCCTTCTGTAACCATGTCCTATTGATCTTCCATGTTACAAGAATTTCCCTCATCCTACAGAAAGCTCGGAAGAAGAGCTACATTTTGTAGGGAGCGAGGAACATAGGTGAAACAAGGCCTGAATCCTAGTCACACTTTTTACACACCAGTTACCTGGGAGGCTCCTTACCTTCCTTACACACCAGCAGGGGGCCAATAAGCCCAGAGCAGATGTCCTTGGGGGCGTCGATGTGCGAATGGTACACCCAGGTCAGACAGTTGGCATCCGCTGCAGTAGGTGCATATTCTTCATTTACTGGCCAGATATAGGTGTAGTTTTTGCCAGGAGGAACCATGTCATCATCCTTGTTCTTTCCAGATGTGCCATCTGGGTATAAGGCTCCTGCCAAGAAAAGATAAGATATAATTAAAACACAGAGATCACATGCTGCAGTGGAGAAGACCAGGGCTTTGGAATCAAACAATAAATGAGCTTAAATATATTTGCTATGAGAATGAGGCAAAGTTACCTGAATTCTCAATGCCTTGTCAGCTATCAGTGGAACTGGAATGTTGATATGTGCCCCTCAGGGATATGAGAACTAAAGGAGGTAATGTGTGCTTTACACTTTGTACAGAAAAGTGCAAAGATCTTAACAAGCGCTCATAACTTTTTTTTCTGATGAGCCTACTGCACCAGTCAGGAGGATTTAAATTCACCTCACTTGACATCAGGCTAGGGTTTAGCTCAGTTGGTAGAGTGCTGCCTTGTACCCTCTGGGGACCCAAGTTCAATCCCCAGCATGGCAAAACCAGGTAAGGGACCTGGCAATCCATTCCCAAAGCAATCCCGAAACAATCAGCCATCGAAAACCCTATGAGGGTTGCTATGAGTCGGACCCGACTCAACAGCACCTAACAGCACCTTACAACAGCTCCTGACATGATCTCCAGAAGGGCAGGTAAGTAGCAGAAGAAATGACCGCTCCTTGGGGACGTATTACAGACTCAGAAAGGAAGGAGGGTAAGGCTTTCTTCTTGCTCACAGTGATCTTACGGTTCCGTAGGGCAGACCAGAACATGCTTTATAAACTCAAGGGACGCCTGCAGAATAAAGCAGGGTGACTTGTAGAATGTAATTTGGGGTCAAAATGTAGGAGATCCCCAAGAGGAGACTTGTGCTGTGCAAAGTGGACAGCGCAGAGGGGCAGAACAGCCTCTTACTCTGCTTTATTAACTAAGCATCTTACACAGATGTTTCAATCAAGGGAAGTCTACTGCTAAAGCTGTGTGAGAGCCACCCAGGCAGAAGGCAGTGGCCAGTCTGTGCCCATTGTAATTATCAGAAGCATCATCGTGGGGTGGAGAGTTGAAGGGTCTCCAAGGACGGGGAGGAGTTAGACTGCTCCTGACCAGAGGCTGGAGGGTGAGGACCAGAGAGGGCGGTGGATGTGGAACCACTCCAGGTCCCTTCGCCCACTCTTCATACATTTGCCACTCATTCATTCATGCAGCAGTATGAATTACGTACAGACCACATGTTGATTTAATAAATGCGCTAAGTGCTAGGAATACAAATCCAAATAACACACTAAGTGCCAGGGTAGCTGGGGCGAATCTAAAAGAAGACAGGACCAAAAATCTAATGTTACCTTTTCAAACAAGTTTTACCATGAATAAATAGTTTGATGTCTGGAGAAGGATGTCAGAAGAAATTAACAGTTAAGCCCCTACCATATGCATGTACTTTGTAAATATCTTCACATTTACTATTGAAAGCAACCCACAGGTAGGTATTAATATCCACTTTATAGGTTAAGTTTGTGTGGGTTGCATGTGGCTGATCTAGATTCAAATATATTTGTGCCTGACTTACCAACACAATTATTGAGAATAGAGTATATGGACTATTTTTATACTTATTTATTCACTTGAATGTCTTTTATATATTAATTTTCAATTAATATTATTTTTTTTATGCTTTACCAACTATCTGGTATCTTTTTTATTTTTTTTATTTTTTCCACTTATTGATAAATGTTGATGGGATACAGAGTAATACAACATTTGCTTTTTCTATTTCTAAGAAGAGTATAAATCATTTTCCAAATTAAGCCGATATTCTACATAATACTAAAAGATAAAGTCAGAGAAAACCTATGTGGAGGAAGAAGGAAATAAATTTAATTAGTTAGGTGATTTCTGTATTAAGTATAACTGTATTTCTAATTATATTTTGGTTATAATGTTAGATATATATTAATATAATTGGGTTATTTTATTTCTTTGTCCATAAAAGGAAAGTCAGCAATTCCTTGAGAGGAATTTTTTGTTAATTCTAAGTTCTGAGAGAGTATTTTCAAGAAAATCATTATATGTACACTATTGAATGTTTGTTGTTGTTGTTAGGTGCCGTCGAGTCGGTATCCGACTCATAGCGACCCTCTGTACAACAGGGGAAACACTATTGTCAGTGCTTCTCTGCTGTTCATAGGGTTTTCAATGGCAGATTGATTTTTGGGAGGGGGTTGCCAGGTCCTTCTCCCAAGCCTACAGCTTCTGTTGTTCCCAGGCGGTCTCCCATCCAGGTAC